>CATKUM010000077.1:932500-996255 GCA_949786405.1 Onychomys arenicola
GCAACACCACAGTTTTTACACTGCTGAGAATAGAAGCCACTGATCTGGACACCCTAAACCAACTCTGTCCCTAACCCAACACCACTAGCTGGTGCATAACATCCCTAGCCCTGTTTTGTTTTCTGTTCCTTTTATTTACTTTTTTTTTAATGCCCTGTGAAGTGTTCGTTATAATTTTTATTATTTTCACTGGTGTATGTGTGTGGATTCACTCACTTGAGTACAGATGCCTAGAGAGGCCAGAGGCAATGAAGTGGGCAGGCATAATCAAGAAGGAATCAAGGAAGGAAGGAAGGAAGGAAGGAAGGAAGGAAGGAAGGAAGGAAGGAAGAGATTGAATGAAGGAAGGAGGGAGGGAGGGAAGGAGGGAGCGGGGAGGGATAAAAAAAGGTAGAATTTTAAAAGATAATTATAATTAACTTGGAATAAAACAAAAAGCAAGGGTCAGCAGGCATGGGGATCTGAGTGGAAGGGGAAGCCCTCGGCTCCATCCTCTCAGTACTGCATGAACTGGGTGTGCTATCCCCTTCCTGTGTAATCAGCACCTAGCTGGAAAAAGAGGGCAATCAGGCCACAATCCCACCACCCATGTTTTGTTTTTTTTTTTTTCTTTTTTCCCCAGCAGCTTCAGGCTAATGAAAAGCTCCTGCCAATTGCAGGACAGCAAGACTATACAGAGAAACCCTGTCTCAAAAAAAATTAATAATAATAATAAAAATAATAATAATAATAATAATAATAATAATAATAAGTAAAAACATTTGTGTTACTTATTTTATGTCCATGAGCACTCTATCTGAATGTACAAGCTGTCGTCAGAAGAGGGCGCCAGATCCCACCATGTGATTTCTGGAAATTTCAGAAATTCCATCTCTCCAGGCCTGAGTTGGGTGTCTTTTGTTTAAGAAGAAAAGGAGCCTGGTGCTGTTAACACATGCCTTTAGTGTGCTAAGTAGGCTTCTTTCCTACTACCCCAACTCCCAACACCACCACCAGAACTTGCTCTGTTGTGTAGACCTGCAATGAATCACAGTGTACACACACACTGCTGAGATCAGAACTATCTCAGGTTCCCTAACCAACATCTGTAGCTTCATCTCATCCCCCTGGCCAGGTTCCCTTTGCTTTTATTCATTTGTGTCAGGTTAGTTAATTATTTTAATTTTAATTGTATAGGGAGGACAGAGGCTTTGGATTCTATGGAGTGGAAAGGAAGGGAAGCAGAGAGGGAAGGAGGAAGGGAGGGAGGGAGGGAGGGAGGGAAGGAGGGAGGAAGGAGGAAAGAAAAGCAAAACTTAATTGCGAAGTGGTGATGTTGGATTTTAACCCTAGCACTTGGGAGGCGGAGGCAGGCTGATACTCTGACTTGGAGGAAAGCTTGATCTCTGTGATTTGAAGGCCAGCATGGTCTACAGAGCTAGCTCCAGGACAGCCAGGATCACACAAACAGACCCGGTCTTGAAAAACCGACCCACAAAACACAAAAAAACTAACAAAAGCAAGCAGGGCCGGGGATTTTATGAGGCTCCCAGACTGGATTTTTTTTTCCTCATGTCCAATACGGGGTTCATTTTCAAACGCATAAGGGTTGGGGGCTGCTCCTCCACTTTCCAGCTCTCGAGTGTCAATTATGTTCACGTTTCTTTTAGATTAATTTATTTTCATGTGCCTTGCTGGTTTTGCCTGCATGGATGTATGTGTGTCTGTGTGAGGGGGCCAGGTACCCTGGGACCGGACGACAACCCATACATACATACATAAGGCGGGCTGGCTACCAGATAAAATAAAACCAAATGACAAAGGGACGTCAAATCAAATAAGCTAAAACGACACATGAGAATGGAGTTCCTTCCCTCAGAAAGCTGAAAAGGGCCAGCCGAGGACTACTCTGGAGAGAAGCATGTAGGAAGCAGCCTCTCCCCCCCCCAACCCATCTGCTTACTTGCAGCACCTCTGCAGTACAGAGGATGGAGCCCAGGGCTTTGGGCACCTAGGCCAGGGCTGCCTCCTCCCCCGTGAGCCAGGCCCCCAGCACCGCCTTCCTCTGTTTGTTTTTTGATTCCTCCAAGTTTTCTATATTTTATATCCAACGAATTCGTTGGGACAGGGGCCTTTCTACATACATAGCCTGGGAAATCACTAAATAGATCCGACCTGCCTCCAATTCACAGAGTTCCCAATTGCCTCTGTCTCCTGCATGATGGGATTCGAGGCGTGCCCCAACCACACCAAGCTTCCTTTTATCTCTGTAACCCTGGGAACGTTTTTCACTACATCTGTTTTTAATTTCTTCTTCTCTTACTTTATTGTACATTGAGCTTAATTTCAAAATTTGTTTATGTGTACCTGCGTGTACCTGCATGTGCACGCACTCCTGACAGCTGTGATTAAAGGTATTCACCTACATCTCACCAGCAGGCAAGTAATGTATATGTACAAGACAGGGGACAGGGAAGCCACAACAACAACAACAAAAACAGCAACACACACACACACACACACACACACACACACACACACACACACACGCAGTGAGAGAGACAGTTCCAGGAGAGTCAGCATGACACAGATAGACCCTGTCTCTCAAAAAACAGCAATAACCAGAAAAAAACGTTAAAATTAAATCAATAAACATAAACATAAAGAAAATATAATTCACTTGGAATGAAACAAACAACAGACAGCAGTGCTGGGGATCTGATTTATGAGGGAAGGGGTAGGCCCCGGGTTCCAGGCAACTCTAAGGTAGTCAGGCCTCTTTTATTTACTTATGCATGTATGTATGTATGTATGTATCTATCTATCTATCTATCTATCTCTCTATGTATTTATTAATTTTTAAAATTTGCTTTTTCAAGACAGGGTTTTTGAGACAGAGTTCCTGAAACTCACTCTGCTGTAGAGTGAGGCACAGGAAGAGGAGGAGCTAGCCAGGCTAAGGAAAGAGCTGACACACAAGGCGAATCCAATCTGACAGTACTCAGCAGTGGAGGTGACGTCAAGTGAGCTGCTGGTGACCATGCCTGTGTCTCCTCAGTTCTCCACCCGATTCCAGTAGGAGCTCTTTACATCACCCCAGGTACTGAGAGAGCCATTTCTCACACTCACCCACACATGTGTGGCAATGGACTGACAACTGTGAATGGCAGTGTTCTTGAAGATATTATACAGTTTTGAAACTAATGAGACACCACTCATATAGGCTTGAATCAGACTTCTTTAAGTTACCTCCTTCCAACATCAGTTGGTCCTTTACTATTGGCCTTAGCTCTGGCTAGAACTTCAAGGGTGTGTTTTGGCACAGTCTAATTATTTTTCTCCAAATCTCCCCCACCCATATTTTATATGTGTATATAGAATAAAATAATGGCAGTTAAATCCTGAAAAATAAAAGACAGGGTTTCTCTGTATAGCACTGTCTGTCCTGCAACTCACGATGTAGACCAGACTCACACTCTCACAACCCTTCCACCCCATCAAATATTCCTTCCTTCTCTCCACCCCAAACAGATTTACTTTCTGCATTCATCTCATATATTCACCATTATCCTCTTTGCCTCCCTCCCTCCCTTTATGTCCCCTCCTCCTGTGTGTGTGTGTGTGTGTGTGTGTGTGTGTGTGTGTGTGTGTGAGTGTGTGTGAGCAACTCCTATATGGCACACTTTATTGCATCCTTCCACTGTCTACCTTACTGTGGTCACTTAATCCTTTACATGACAGATAATATATCATTTACTGTCTCTTGAAAGTATGAGAAAAAAGGGAGTTCATAAAAATTTTAGTTACCAGTTTCAACTAGTCATGACAGGCTAAGGCTAGAGGTTATCTTCCTGACTCCTGAGTCATTCACAATATAATGGTAAAGAGATCTAATAACACTCCTTCTTTACAACTAAGCAGTCTGATGCTAACATGGAAAACAATCATAGACAGTCTTGATCTTTACTCCCAGCACAGTCTCTTCATATCACATTTAATCCAGGTACAATTTCAGAAATGTACACACAGATGCCAAGTTCTCCTTTCACAACGTACTTGTTGTTATGCCCATGTCCTGAACCCCTCAGAGACCACCCAGAGTCTGAGTTCATATGCAAAAGCAAAGTACCTTGCATGCAAGAGCCAGCTTGGGCGCTCCATCCATTCCAACACTGTGCTTGGATCTGGGATGGAGCTCAGTTGAGGCAGGGTTAGTAAGCAGTAAAGCACGGGAGTTAGGGGAATTCTGGATTCATATGGGGGTTGAATTCCTGATTGGGCAGGAGTGAGGTAACAGATGTTTTCTCAAACAGTGGTTGATATTGGCTGCAAGGAAATTGGCAATCTCTATACAATTAAGTAAGCTATTTTTAATGTTTTAGAGCACTTAGTACTTGTTTGTCTCAATTCTGATTGGTCTCCATCAGGGTACATTTGTGGCATTTCCTGGTGATTGTAATGGTGAGGCCTAGTTCTAGTGTTGTTTGTTTGCAGCCTGTCATGGCTGCACTAATGTTAAGTTAGGCCTCTTTGTGTCTCTATAAAGAAGGTAACATGCAGAGGGTCACTTGCCTAGCAGCACTAACACACTTTCAAAGCAGCAGCCAAGGTGTGGAGGAGGTGAATGTGTTTACAAGGGAAGCTGTCAGGAGATGTTTAGGAAGGCATTTAGGAATCAGCATACAGATGCTTTAGCATCAAAGGAGCATTGGAAGGAAATTGGCAGCTCTGGTGTTTGCTTGGCTTTTCAGTTTGCTACCCCAAGATTGAACTACCAGCTGTTCCCCAGGCTCCCCACTACTTGGCAAAATAAAAATCTTTGGATAGAAGGTATTGACTAATTATAATATGTTGTCTTTCTTTCCCCTATTTAGTTTCTACTCATAACCACAAAACTAACTGTGCAATCCAGCTCAACTTCAGGGCAATGAGGAAATTACAAACCCAAAGAAGAGTAGCAGGACACAAGGACTATAAGATATTAGTAGTAGCAGTATGGGTGCCACAGATGGATGGTGCCCTTTGAACTGCAGATGGGAGGGTCTGGGATTTAAGGTGTATGTCAGTCAGAACTATCACAGCTATCCCATAGTTGGCAGTGGTGAGCTTCTTGCTGAACTTGCTCTTCTTGGACCCAAGGTGCTCATGGTTTTAATAATGCTCATGTCTTCTTTAGCATTCCCAAGGACCATGTGTTTGCCATGAAAATATTGAGTCTCTGCAGTGCAGATGAAGACTGGGAATTGCCTTGGTTCATCATTTGCCATGGACAAAATACCAGGCAGGACTTAAATGTTCAGGATGACATTCTCATCCTTAACTTTCACACTGTTCATAAATGGACTTAATATGAGTGACTATGGCACATAATTTCACCACCCAGACATATGACTCCTGGAATAATTCATTGAATGGAGGAACACACGTAACCAAATACTTCCTTTCAAATGCTCAGAGCACCAAAGCTTTCTTCTACTTTGGGAACTTTGAAAATAGCTAGAAGAAGACTCAGCTGAAGTGTTGAAGACCACTGTGGACTTGACCATAAATCTGGTGGCCACAGCACAGGGCAGTCGGCAAATGATCTTTAAACAAGTTAACAGAGAGGCATCATCTACCAAATGATAGAAACTGATGCAAACTCACAGCCAAATACTAGGAAGAGTTCAGTGAATCCTTCAGAAGAGGAGGAGAAAGGATTTTTGGAGCCAGAGGGGTCAAGGACACCACAAGAAGACTCACAGAATTAACTAACCTGGGCTCAAGGGAACTCAGAGAGACTAAATCAACACCTGGGGAGCCTGGGTGGGACTGAGTTAGACACTCTGCATATGTTACAGTTGTGTAGCATGGTCCTCTTGTGGGACTCCTAACAATGGCAGCAGGGGCTGTCTCTGCCTCTTTGACAGGAATTTGGGATCCTACTCCTCATACTGGGTTGCCTTGTCCAGCCTTTATACATGGAAGGTAATTAGTCATACTGCAACTTGATACTTGATGTGTTGTTGATATTCATGGGAGACCTGCCTTTTCCTCAACAGAAATGGAGGAGGAGTAGAATGGGTGTAGGAACAGGGGGTGGAGGGCAAGGACTGGGAGGAGAGGAGGGATGGGAAACTGCCATGGGGGTATAAAATAAACAAATAAATAAATTAATTCATTGGTTGGTTTTTCGAGACAGGGTTTCTCTGTGTAGATTATGGAGCCTGTTCTGGAACTCACTTTGTAGACAAGACTGGTCTCAATTTCACAGACATCCACCTGCCTCTGCCTCTACCTCCCTAGTGCTGGAATTAAAGGCTTGCACCACCACTGCCTGGCTATAAATTTAACTTTTAAAAGGTATTTATGATTATTGTGTCTCTTTCTCCCTGCTTCAAAAGTGTGTGTGTGTCCCCCAAATGTGTATGTGTGTGTCCCCCCAGTGTCAGTGATGTGTGCGTGCGTGCGTGCGCGTGTGTGTGTGTGTGTGTGTGTGTGTGTGTGTGTGTGTGTGTGTGTGTGAACACAAGTGTGGAAGCAGAGAATAACTTTGGGGAGTGGCCTCTGAAGCTCTCACTCAGGGCATCAGGCTGAGTGTCAAGTGCCTTTACATAATGAGCCATTTCACTGGCCAAACAACATTTTAAGCCATGGTTTCTAGGCATCCCTCCAAACATAGTCTTAGAAATTGGGGGAGAGGACACACATCTCAGTCCATAATGTATTGTCACCAGTTCCTGAGCACAGTTCTCTGGTCAAGTTGCATAAAAATACTAATGGCAAAAAATGCTTTTGTGTCTTTTACATATAACCCCTGTTCAGACTAAGGGCTAATCAACAATTTTTAAAATGAAAAGTTGGACTAGCTGAGTAGATCCCACTGATAGTACCTTTTGCTATAAAAGCTTCAAGCCAAGTTGCTGATTGAAGGCCTGTGCGCACAGGGTTGGGAAGTAGTTGGTAGAGCACTCATCTAATAGGCCAGAGCTGCTGTGCCTGCTCTCCTTGGAGCTAGCCCCACGCCGCCTTATTCTGTGTTGCTTTTGCCTTGCAACCTTTTTTACAAACCACAGCAGCCAGACCTAATACCTGCCCCGTCCTCTGACTAGAATAGTACATCTCTACGGGTGGTTCCCAGGACCCAACTGCAGTCACAGGGGATTTCTGGATGTTGGTAGTGCCTTCTATTTTAGTCTGGATACGCTTTATACAGTATGTGTCCAGCAGAGGAAACTCAATGTGTGCACATATAACCAGACCATTTGTCTATAAACACACCATATTTAAATGAGAAGTTTAAATAACCCAAGAGTTGTGGCATATGCTGTGGGATGTTCTGAGTGTCAAAAGTGTTGCTCTGATTGGTTAAAATGAATAAAGTGCTTATTGGCCAGTAGCCAGGCAGGAAGGATAGGGTAGGTGGGATAAGGAACAGGAGAATTGTAGGAAATGGGAGGCTGGGGGGAGAGACACTGACAGCCACCACCATGACAAGAAAGATATAAGGTACAGGCAAGCCTCAAACCACGTGGCTAAGTATAGATTAATAGAAATGGGCTAAATATAAGAGTAAGAGCTAGACAATGGTAGGCCTGAGCTAATGGCCAAACAGTTTAAATAATATAAGTGTCTGTATGTTTATTTTATAAGTGGGTTCTTGGATTAACAGGGCTTGGCAGGGGCTGGAGAGAAGCTCTCCAGCTACAGGCATACTCCTGTAATACCAGCATAGAGAGGCTGAAGCAGGGCTGCTAAGTCAAAAACCTATCTAGGCAACTTAGCATGACAGTTTTTATTAAATTATTAAAAAATAAATTAACTAAAAGTTTAAAGTGTGGGGGTTGATGGAGAGATGGCTCAGCAGGCAGGGCACCTACTATGAGTTGGAATCCCCAGAAGCCATTTCAAAGCCAGAGGACGCTGTTAGATCCTCAAAGGACAATGAGGCAAGGGTGGGCCACATGAGCAGACAGCAGGATTGAATCCAGTCCAGCTGTGGATCTCTGTGGATCCAATTAGTTTTGTTTTCCCAGGCGATCTCCCCTGCATTCATTCCTCAAGTACCTGCCCATTAAGTTTCTTGCTCACAAGATGCAGGTTTTAAAGGATGGTGTACCATTAGAGTACTCCCATGTTGCAGAGTACCGGACGGATTCTTTTTTAAATTATTTTATTTTATAATTTAATTTGATTTTACATATCAGCCATGGATTCCCCTGTCTTTCCTCCTACCCCCCCCCCGGCCTTCTCCATGGCCCACCCTCCCATTCTCATCTCCTCCAGGGCAAAGACTCCCCTGGGGATTCAACTCCACCTGGTAGATTCAGTCCAGGCAGGTCCAGTCCCCTCCACTTCTTCGCAGGCTGAGCAAAGTGTCCCTGCACAAGCCCAAGGATCCAAACAGCCAGCTCATGCACTAAGGACAGGTCCCAGTCCCACTGCCTGGGTGACTCCCAAACAGTTCAAGCTAATCAACTGTCTCACTTATCCAGAGGGTCTGATCCAGTTGGGGGCTCCTCAGCTATTGGTTCATAGTTCATGTGTTTCCATTAGTTTGGCTATTTGTCCCTGGGCTTTTTCAAATCTTGGTCTCAACACTCTCACTCATAAAATCCATCCTCTTTCTTGTCAATTGGACTCCTGGATCTCCACTTGGGGCCTGGTTGTGAAACTTTGAATCTGCTTCCCTCAGTCATTGTATGAGATTTCTAGCATGACAGTTAGGGTGTTTGGCCATCTGATCACCAGAGTAGGCCAGTTAAGGCTTTCTATTGACCATTGCTAGTAGCCTACAGTGGAGGTATCTTTGTGAATTTCTAGGGAACTCTAGCATTTTGCTTCTTCCTAGTCTCATGTGGTCTTCATATATCATGTTCTCTTATTCCAGAGAGTGAGCATCAAAATTAACGAAATGAGAAATCATAAGGGGGATATAACAACAGACAATGAGGAAATCCAGAGAATAAACAGGTCATACTTCAAAAACCTCTACTCCACAAAACTGGAAAATCTAAAAGAAATGGATAATTTTCTGGATAGGTACCACATACCTAAGTTAAATCAAGACCAAGTAAACTATTTAAATAGTCCAATAATGCCCACAGAAATAGAATCAGTCATTAAAATTCTCCCAACCAAAGAAAGCCCAGGACAAGATGGTTTCAGTGCAGAATTCTACCATATTTCAAAGAAGAGTTAATACCAATACTCTTTAAATTGTTCCACACAACAGAAGCAGAAGGAACATTGCCAAATTTTAATGAGGCTACAGTTACCCTGATACCCAAGCCACACAAAGATGCAAGAAAGAAAGAGAACTATAGACCGATCTCCCTCATGAACATTGATGCAAAAATACTCAATAAAATAATGGCAAACAGACTCTTAGAACACATCAAAACAATTATCCACCTTGATCAAGTAGGCTTCAACATAGGGATGCAAGTGTGGTTTAACATACAAAAGTCTGTAAATGTAATATACCATATAAACAAACTGAAAGAAAAAAACACAGGATCATCTCATTAGATGCAGAAAAGGCATTTGACATAATCCAACACCCCTTCATGATAAAGGTCTTGGAGTGATCAGGAATACAGGGAACATACCTAAACAAAGGCAATTTACAGCAAGCCAACTGCCGACATCAAATTAAATGGAGAGAAACTCAAAGCGATTCTACTAGAATCAGGAACAAGGCAAGGCTGTCCACCCTCCCCATACTTATTCAATATAGTACTTTAAGTTCTAGCCAGAGCAACAAGACAATATAAGGAGATTAAGGGGATACAAATTGTAAAGGAAGAAGTCAAGCTCTCCCTATTTGCAGATGACATGATAATATACATGAGTGACCACAAAAAATACAACCAAAGAACTGATTCAGCTTACAAACACCTTCAGCAACATAGCAGGATACAAGATCAACTCCAAAAACTCAGTAGCCCTCCTATATTCAATTGACAAAGAGGCTGAGAAGGAAATCAGAGATAAATCACCTTTTACAATAGCCACAAATGAAATAAAATACCTTGGGGTAACTAACTAAGCAAGTGAAGTACCTATGTTACAAGAACTTTAAGTCCCTGAAAAAGAAATTGAAGATGTCAGAAAAGAATATATATACCTTCTTCTCAGCACCCCATGGATCCTTCTCTAAAACTGACCACATGCTGGATCACAAAGCAAATCTCAACACATACAAAGAAAAACACAAAAACACAACAACTTGGAATAACCTCTTGTATTTTATCAAACCACCAGGGTTTAAAAGTTAGATTTCAACAATAAGAAAAGTTACAGAGAGCCTACAATCTCATGGAAACTGAATAATGCCCAACGGAATAACTAATGTTTCAAGGAAAAAATAAAGAAAGAAATTAAAGATTTCCTAGAATTCAATGAAAATGAATGTACAACATACCCAAGCTTATGGGACTCTATGATAGCAGAGCTAAGAGGAAAATTCATAGCACTAAATGGCCACAGAAAGAAGTGGGCGAAATCTCACACTTGTGACTTAACAGCACACCTGGAAGCTCTGGAACAAAAAGAAGCAAACCTACCCAGGATGAATAGATGACAGGAAATAATCAAATTGAGGGCTGAAATCAATGAAATAGAAATAAAGAGAACAATACAAAGATTCAATGAAACAAAGAGTTGGTTCTATGAAAAAAATCAACAAGACAGACAAGCCCTTATCCAGACTAACCAAAAGGCAGAGAGAGAGCATCCAAATTAACAAAATCAGAAATGAAAAGGGAGACATAACAACAGACAATGAGGAAATCCAGAGAATCATCAGGTCATACTTCAAAAGCATATACTCCACAAAATTGGAAAATCTGAAAAAATGGGCAATTTCTGAATAATACCACATACCACAGTTAAATCAAGACCAAGTAAATTATTTAAATAGACCAATAACCCCTACAAAAATAGAAACAGTCATTAAAAGTCTTCTCCCCACAAAGCCCAGGATCAGATGGTTACAACACAGAATTCTACCAGATTTTCAAAGGAGACCTAATACCAATATGCTGTGGATATCGCTCTGTGTAAATAAAGTTCTGATTGGCCAGTGGCCATGCAGGAAGTATAGGCGGGACAAGAGAATAGAGAATTCTGGGAAGTAGAAGACTGGAGGGAGACACTGCCAGCCGCCGCCATGAGAAGCAACATGTAAAGACACTGGTAAGCCACGAGCCATGTGGCAAAGTATAGACTAACAGAAATGGGTTAATTTAAGATAGAAGAAGTAGATAACAAGAAGCCTGCCACGGCCATACAGTTTCTAAACAACGTAAGTTTCTGTGTGCTTTCTTGGTTGGGTCTGAGCGACTGTGGGACTGGCGGGTGAGAGAGGTTTGTCCTGACTGGGCCAGGCAGGAAAACTCTAACTGCAAATGGCGTCCAACGTGTTGGCAAGAATTTCCACCTAAAACCTGAGAAAAAAGATTCTAAAACGGAGCTAAAAACAGCTTCCTAGTTGTCTCTCTCAAGTTAGTGGCAGCCTGCCGGTTTGAGCTACTGTGGCAAGTTTCTGGCGTTTGTGTCTGACCTACAGTGCGGCAGGAATGAGGAGTCTACAAGCAGCACTTTATTCTGTTGTATGGTGGATTTAGCCTTTGCTAGTCAAAAAAAAAAAAAGTTTTCTGGGCTATGCACTGCTTTGATAGAACTGCTTCTGAGAGTTGATGGTACACATGGCTCCAGACCCAGAGCTGGCGGTAAACTGTACCACTGCCATGTTGGAAAGCTGAGGTGGGCGGAGCCAGCAGCCACAGCCAGCGGTGCTTCAGTCTTACAAAGATGGATATTACACAGAGAATCTGGTTTATGTTGTCTTTGGGATTTTTAACTGCAGAAAAATATTTGATCATAAAAGCTGTTGAGTTAAACAAATATGTAAATTTTAAAGGTACCTTGACTTCAAAATTTGGATATAAGGATATGTTGCTTTGGAAAGGAGTCTCTGCTTTTGTTTCCACAGAAAGCCAGAGGCTGTGGATTTGTTCCAGATTAAGATACATCAGATTTGATCAGCCAAGACCAACTGAAAGGTCTCCGATGACACCAAGGACCAGATGACCCGACATCCAGAATGGTTTCAAGGCAACTGGTTCAGAGGTTCACCCTAATGGACTACTCCATAATCCTAAAATTTTCTTTGTGTCCCCATAAGATACAGCACCCACCTCCAGCAGGAAGTAGTAAGAAAAACTACGCCCACATTCCCAAAATTATCAAGCTGGCTTTGGAGATGGAATTGGCTCACTCCTTCTCTAAACCCAGACATATTGCTAAAAGAAAAGGTTAAGAGATTCTTGTGTCCCAAATCAGTAGAGCCCTCTGGTGTGGGACAGAGAAAAACCAATATTTTCCTTTAAAGCAGTTTGATTATAAATGTGATCTCTTTCTAAAGAATAAAAGGGGATATGATATAGATATAATAGGATAAAAGGATAGATTAAGGAACTTACTTCTAAAGAGCAACAACTTGTTTAAAATGTTTTACATTGGTATAGACTTTAGTCTATTGATACAAACTTAAAGTTAATTTTGTTATACTGTGTGCATATTTCTACTCATATTTAAGGTATTATGTTTGTATAGCTCATTTAAATTGTAATGGATAATTAAAAATAGATTAATAATTAGTCATCTATGATAATCATACTCATAGCCATGTTAGTTAAGTCTTCTAGGTATACATAGAGATATTTCAGATAGATAAGTAATCTTCAAATACTTCAAAGACCTACAGAATATGGCATTTAAAATACTTTTAAAATTTAGACTTTCTGGACAGTGAGACATATCTGCTCCTGGCAGCACCAATTTATTTCAGAGAGGAGGATGGGCATTGAAGACACTTCATATCTTATCTTCACCTTTGCAAAAATAGCCATTTGAGCAAGAATCTGTTCTTGCCTGGACTGCTTGATCGACTGGACATGCAGGACCCATAGAAAGGTGACCACTAAACTTTCCTTGACAAAATTGTCCTTCAGGTTCCTGCTTTGCAGAGGAAAATGGCAGACAT
Source organism: Onychomys arenicola (assembly GCA_949786405.1). Taxonomy (NCBI): domain Eukaryota; kingdom Metazoa; phylum Chordata; class Mammalia; order Rodentia; family Cricetidae; genus Onychomys; species Onychomys arenicola. The sequence continues at coordinate 945,510 of CATKUM010000077.1, forward strand.
TCTACAGGACACTGAGAGAAGTGACTGAGAGACTCTAGCCCTGTGGGCTGAAGACAAATGCCCCAACTTTACAAAGGTACATTAGGTGACTGTCCAGGCTGCCAGCTGTCTCTTGCAAGACTCCTGAAAAAGGCTTGCATCCTTCTCCTGGTTCTCAGGTAATATTATATCCTTCTGAGGATATAATATTGGTTGAAGACTAGATAGTTATAATTTCCTCAATTATGATAAAAGATAAGTTAGATATAAAACCTTAGACTCACAAATATAAGATTGATAGGATATCTTTTTTAATATTCTAACTATAATTCTTGCTTGATAATTGTTTTGTTATATGTAATTATACTATGTAAAAGTTAAAACCTTCCTTTAAAAAAAAAGAAAAGGGGAAGTGCTGTGGATATCACTCTGTGTAAATAAAGTTTTGATTGGCCAGTGGCCAGGCAGGAAGTATAGGCGGGACAAGAGAGTAGAGAATTCTGGGAAGTAGAAGACTGGAGGGAGACACTGCCAGCCGCCGCCATGAGAAGCAACATGTAAAGACACTGGTTAGCCACGAGCCATGTGGCAAAGTATAGACTAACAGAAATGGGTTAATTTAAGATAGAAAAAGTAGATAACAAGAAGCCTGCCACAGCCATACAGTTTCTAAACAACGTAAGTTTCTGTGTGCTTTCTTGGTTGGGTCTGAGCGACTGTGGGAATGGCGGGTGAGAGAGATTTGTCCTGACTGGGCCAGGCAGGAAAACTCTAACTACACCAATACTCTTCAAATTGTTTCATCCAACAGAAGCAGAAGGAACTTCACCAAACTATTTATGAAGCTACAGTTACCCTGATACCCAAACCACACAAAAATGCAACAAAGAAAGAGAATTATAGACCAATCTCTCTCATGAACATTGATGCAAAAATGCTCAATAAAACACTGGCAAACTGAATTCAAGGACACATAAAAAAAATATCCACCATGACCAACTAGGCTTCATCCCAGGGATACAAGGGTGGTTCAACAAACAAAAATCTGTCCATGTAATGTACCAAGTAAACAAACTGAAAGAAAAAAAAACACACATGATCATCTCATTGGATGCTGAAAAGGCCTTTGACAAAATCCAACAACCCTACATGATAAAAGTTCTAGAGAGATCAGGAATACAAGGAACATACTTAAACATAATAAAGGCAATTTACAGCAAGCCAACAGCCAACATCAAATTAAATGGACAGAAACTTGAAACGATTCCACTAAAATCAGGAACAAGACAAGGCTGTCCACTATCCCCATACTTATTCAGTATAGTACTTGAAGTTCTAGCTAGAGCAAGAAGACAAAAAAAAAGGAGATCAAGGGATACAAATTGGAAAGGAAGAAGTCAAACTTTCATTATTTGCAGATGATATTGTTTCTGGCTCCCAAACTTCTGAAGTGAATATAAAACAAGAAGGTACACAGAGGGGAACTGATACTAAAATTACCTGACACCTAGATTTTTGTGTCTAGCTTTGGCTGTATGTTTATTTCTCTTTCTCATCTAGATATCATGTTTTCTTAAAGGTTCTTCTGAGATCCTCTTAGGAAGAATGTACCTAGCAGGAATAAAAACCTACCCAGTGGGGGGGGACTTTTGCTATGGGGAGGGAATGTCTAGAAGTAACAGACACATAGTTGTGTTGTGTATGAGAGAGGCAAACAGAGAGAGAGAGAGAGAGAGAGAGAGAGAGAGAGAGAGAGAGAGAGAGAGAGAGAGAGAGAGAGATTTGATTATGATTATATTGCAGGGGCAGTCAGAATAACCTAACTCCATCTCTTTGTTTGCCTGTAACATTGGCTGTAGAGATTAGGGTACCTAGCATGATGGGACACCTTGCCATGAATATATATTTGAAGCTTTGTGTTAGGGGAGGTGACACTGAGGAGGACATGATACCCTAGTCCTAGGTGGGTCTTTTCAATATAGGGTGACATTCTAGCAGGTTCTGAGATTTGTGTCAGTTTGGCTAGGCTGTAAGGGAGGGTTTATCTAGCAGGAACTGATAGTGAGCCATATATGTGAATAAAGGTCTTTGGGTGTAGGGTAGGTGTCAAGACCTACTAGGTATTACTTCACCAAGCTAATGCACAACCCTACACACACACACACACAGAGAGAGAGAGAGAGAGAGAGAGAGAGAGAGAGAGAGAGAGAGAGAGAGAGAGAGAGAGAGAGAGAGAGAGAGAAAGAGTCACATCCTGATGATCTTCTATTTTAAGCCCTACCTCTCCACACAGGGTGAGGGACTACAATGGTAGCTAGGTGTCAATGCTAACATTGTAGTCCCACCTTTACAGCCAAAGCTATAAACACATACATGACTACTTGCATTCCTATGAGGAATCCCCTCCTTCCACAACAATGCCAGACACTCAGAGGTAGGGGCCAAGCCTTCTGCTAAATCTATAGCTCCATTCATGGGGCTAGGGGAAAAATGCCTGGGACTCACAGCGTGGGAGGGTTTCCCATGGGCCTGCATGCATGATTGTTTGTACATGTGCATGTGTGCATGTTTGCATTTGTATATTTGTGTTATCCTGGTGTTTTGCTGTGAGGAAGAAGGTACCTAGCAGATCCTAAAACCTAATCATATTTGTGTACATGGAACTTTGGTTATAAGGCTAGAGATAAATACCTGAGCCTGACACTTGCCTATATGAATATGAGAGCTGTGCCTGGGGTGTTTGCCTGTGTCTGGAGTTCCAAGCAGTATGTGATGCCTAGCCCTGTGCATGGGACATTACCATATGGCAGTGGATCTCTAGGAGGCCATATTACCTAGCTGTGTAAGAAGAATATTGGCTGTTGGGGATGATGGACCTAACAGAAGCTGACACCTAGTCCTGTTTAGATGCTTTGGATCTAAGGCAGTTGTATATCTAACAGAACCTGCCACATAACTTCACGTGTGTATGTGTGTGCATGTGTGTGTTGTGTGCTGATCAGGGGGTGGCTTTGCCTACAATGGAGTCTATAACCCTGAAGGACCAGTCAAATTGCATGTATTGGGAGTCTTTGGCTCTAGGCAATTGTATACCTAACAGTATAGGGGCTTACATGTACATATATACATGTGTGTGTATGTGACAGAGGGAGGTGGAGGGAGGGAAGGAAGGAGAAAGAGAGAGAGAGAGAAAGAGAGAGAGACAGAGAGAGAAAGAGACAGAGACAGAGACTGGCTGTAGGTAATGGACAACCAGAAGCAGAAGCACCTTGCTGGCTGTATGTAAATAGGGCTTTGGCTCTATGTGGGTCACCTCACAGGACCTAACACCTAGAGGTGTATATGGGGTTGATTCTTGTATGGGTGATACCTCTAACTCACAGGACTTAACACCTAGAAGTATATGTGAGGATTTCCTTGTATGGTGGCTGTCTTCTAGGACCTCATAGCTAGCTGAGAGTGCATTCAATTCGTGAAGGCATATGTAAGAGCATGTGTGCCTGAATGTTTCTGAATTGTGACTGTGTACCTAGTATTTGATTATAGGGGAGGGGGTGCATACAGGTAAACTACCTGTGTAAGAATATTGCACTGTGAATATAGGAAAAGAGGTATGTATCAGGATCTGACACCTAGCCATAAGTAAACAGCTGTCATGTATGGAGTGGGAACAGTAGGACCTGACCTCGGACTCTGTGTCTCTCTGTATGTCTCGGTCTCTTTGTCTCTGTCTCTGTATTTGTCTCTGTCTCTCTATTGCTCTGTGTGTGTGTGTTTGGCTGTCGGGGATGACACCTAGGCCAGCACACAGATGGCTGTTTGTAAATAGGCTTTGGCTGAATGGGGGAGACCTTATTGACGTGACAGCTAGATGAGAGTTCATGAGCAAATGTATGGGAGCATACAAGCATGTGTGCCTGAGTATTTCTGTGTATGTCTGTGCACCAGGAATTGACTATAGGGGAGGTGTACCAGTGCTAGAAAACTAGTAGTGTAACTGTATGGACTTTGAGATGTAGGGGAAGAGGTGCCCAGCAGGACCTGACACCTAGATCTGGGTGTGTAGCACTGCTGTAGCTGAGGTGGTTCCTATCAGGAATGTGACCTAACCATGTATGTATATGTGGTTGTAAGGGAAGAGATAATTACTAAACCCTGACATTTGTGTTATAGTATGTGGGCGTCTGCTTTTGGCTTCTGCTGCTGTAGGTAAGGGGATCCTTAGAAAGGCCAGATACCCATCCGTGTACATGGGGCTTTAGCCATTTTGTTGTTGATCTCATGGAGGACAGGCTTCCCAACTGAATGAGAGGAGCATTTTCTTCATGCACAGTTAACCTAGCAGAACCTCACACCTAGGCACATGTGTTTGGCATCTGCTGTAGAGAAATTTTTCAGAGTAGCACCTGATACCTAGCAATATGTGTTAGGTGTCAATTTAAGTGCGAGGACACATTACAGATGACGACACCTAGTGTTGTAGGCAAAGAGAAAACTTGGCTTCTTGATACAGTAAAAATAAAGTCAAATTCCTCCCCCAGGCCTATATTGATCAAGTCTCACATTTCTTGTTTTCTACCCTTATTCTCCAAAATATCTCAAGTCCATAACTTGAAGATACTTTCTCTGATCAACTTCATTAGTAATATACTGACCCTGGGCTTCTCTTTGCCTAGTCACTGACTCATTTTCTCTAAGACAGCTATCTCCATGACAATGCAGCATGTGGGGCAACTGCAGGGTGCTGTGTTCATTCCAGGGCCTTCAGCTAGCCCTGTAGGACTTGCCATGGAGTTTGGAATGCCCAGCAGGTCTGATATCTAATAGGGATATATGGGTTGATGGAATGTGGTATCCTAGGGACCTTGATACTAACACTGTAGATTGTAGTGGTGGGGTGCGATATTCAAGAAGGCCTGAACTCTAGCAGTGTATGTGGAATTTCAGTAATTTGGGGTGGTTGTCTGAAGTTGGATGGTAGAAGAGAAACCATGTCATGGTCCTCCACAGCATGTCCTCCTGTTGCTGTGTGGAGCTTCTGAATTCCTCCCAAGCTCAGACAATGACATGCTAGTCTGCTAGGAAGGAGAGGTGAGAAGTTCTCTTTGCACTCAGTGTCACTAATGTGCAATGTGCACATACTCAGGTCAGGAATTCTCAGGGTCCACGATTCAGGATATGACCAGGTACCTAAAGAAAAACCTCGTGTTAGACCAATGATGAGGCTGGCAGAAAGATTCATTCACCACCCTAGACCTGTTTCCTTTCAGATAATACATGGTTTATTTTGGGTGGAATTCAGGACCTATTGAGGCAGGAACCATGTCCCTTTTCTTCCTTGTGACCTTCCTCAGGGAAAACTCAGTGGGGTCTACTTGGGAAGCCCTTTGTCCTAGCTGCTCTGCTACTGTCCTGTAAACAGACTCTAGGATCAAGAAGGAAAAGCAGTTTCCACCAACATATCTGTTTCTAGGCACTGTGCTTCCTGCACGCAGCCCACTGAACATTTGCCTAATATGAGACGGGATGAGCTTTGTCTCAGAATATATCCAACAGAACATGCAGATTTGAGGAGAGAAAAGATGGTCAATCAGATTTCTGTAGCAGACCTCTGAGACTACAAGAGACCCAGATTGTTACCACACTAGTCATCCTATCTGTGTGAAGGACCTAGGAGGAATTTAAACAGTCCCAACCAGTCAGCCTCTGTCCAAAAGAGCAAGCTACCCAGCATCACTTGGTCTCATTTTATTCCACTGGGAAGTGAGTATTCCTGAGCAACTTTGCGGTAGTGTATGAAATGATCTTGGTACAAGAAGCTTGTATTGTCAGCACCTGTTCCTGCTACCTCCAGGAGGCAGGCAGTGGGGGAAGGGGGTTTTGAGTGTGTGAGCCTGATCATAAGCTGACTTCTCTCACGTAACAATCTAAAGGTCACCACATGCTCCCTGTTATTAGTGACACACACCAAAAGAAATCCAGTGTGGGTGAGGTGCAGGGATGGAACTGAAACCTAGTTCACTGTGCTTCCTTCCATCTCAGAGTGAAAACAGAGGGCCCTCAACAGAGCAGCCCTCTGGCTCTCTGTCAAACTAACCATGAAAAATCCTCAACTCTAGGTCTGCTCTTGAAGAACTCAGAGGACCAGGATAGGCCCATGTTTCTCAGAAACTCTCCCCTCCTTAGCCCCACTCCTGAAAGGAACAGCTGAAGCCTTACTCCTTCAGGAAGCTCCCCATCCCTTGCCCAGGACTCACTGTGCTTTCCCCAGAACCATTTGTTTCTTGATGTATGGCATGGAGACTGACAGCCAACTTCCTTCTGCCTCACTCTGATCTCCCTGTGATCTCCATCAAGTCTCCCAAGAATCTTGTTCAGTCTAGTCACCATGTCTGTAGTTGAAACATGAGACACTGTACAAATGCCCCAAGGACAGTTGGTGTTGCACAACACTGGTGACATCACAGTGAATGCCTGGGCTCTCCAGGAGACAATAGAATGTCCATGCGCTGAAGTCACATGGTATGGCTATTTTATCCCTGCTACATACCTTACCCAAAAGTGAATTGAAACTAAGGTTCCATTTTCAGAAACCTCTGTGTTCACAGTGGAAGCCTTTAAGTAGATCCTCCTACCAAAGCCAGAAATCTAGCCCTCTGCTTCATTAGAAACTATCTAAATGAAGTTGCATTTCATATATTTTCCTTCTTCATTAAACATTATTTTTATATTCCCATACTTGAATCCTTTATATTTTATACCCCATATAAACTTTATTTGTATTCAAATCTCATAACTTATTTAATCTTTAAAGTTCCATATTTTTATTTCTTAAACTACTTCCTTAGAACCAATACAATAGATACTCAATCTCCCATGACATACTTAAGCCTTTAAATATTTATGAACATATTATGTCTTAAAATACCTTTTTTTCTATTTAATTCACTGAGTTATCCTCTCCTTGGAATTTGATACAGTTTTTTCTTATCTTAACCAATAATAATTTGAAACCAATTCTCTTAAATGATGGCAAGTATTTGTATTCCATTGAACTGAAATGAACAAAATCCATGTATTTAGAGTATATGTGTGTAAACAAAATCATAATTTTTAAAAAATGTAATATATTTTAATGTTTTTTCTAAGCATTACCAGGACAGAGAAGGTTTAACATGTGAAGCCAATGAAGAACTTGGCTTAGGAAGGAAGGGAGGGTGATTTAGATTCAGAGTGTAAGGGCAGTAAACTCCCAACCACCCCTAGCTCCCCCACCTTTGCCTGCCAGAAGAGAGAATGTATTTTCAACCTCTGTGAGGGCCACAGGAGCCTCTTAGGCAGGCTAATACCAGCCCTGCCCACCTTAGCCTGATGATCCAAACTTCCTTGGGGGAGGCATCGGCCAAATCAGGGCCTCTCCTGCCAGGTCTGCCCACTCTGGGAACTCTTCTCCCTGCTCAGGTAATTAGGGAAGGTGCCTGATGGTTTCAGTTATCATCATTGCCCAGGACAACTTACATTCCAATCATCCTCTCCTGAGACAGAACTTCACTGCTGAGAAGAGGAAGGTCATTGGGGATGGGGTAGACTCAGTCCCTATGTACACAGTTCAAATACTGGTCTATCTTTTCTGAGACTCAGTTTCTCATCAAGAGTCTCTTATCATGAGACTTGTATTGTGCCATCTACAGGACCTGGTGCTTGGGGAACAGAGCTGTTTGAAATTTTGCCTTCCAGCCTGTCTCTTCACCATCACTAAACACCTTGAAGTAGGACTGATCAGAAAGCAGAAGCCATGAGTCTTTCCCTGCCTCCTGTCATCATGGTAGTTGATGACTTCTGAGGCTGTCACTCACTGGATAGCAGTGTAAGAGGAGTTGATCCTGTCCCATTGGAAAGTGGAGTCCTGGGTCAGGTGCTGACTCTGCATCAGCTGCTGTATCCTTTTCTAACAAACACAAGTGGAGATTAGGAGTAGAAAATAATGGACATATCCCACTCTGAGCAAACCCCTTTCCAATCTCCAACTGTCCTTTGCCTTCATGCCTCTCTCTTTCCCTGAAAGTTTATCTCTCAAGGCTGGTCTCAGATTTCCAGGAATCCTTCTCACTCAGGGTCCTTATTGTTAGGTTGCTTTTTTATTCTTCTTTTCCATGGATGTTTATTTTGCCCAAACATGACATTTGAAGGGTAGTGGGAAGGAGGCATCTTAGAGATCTGAGGAGCTAGTCAACTTATCACAGTGTCCCTCTATCTTACTGCAGATGAAAACCTACACTTAAGAATTGTGCCATGCCAAAAGAAAGAAAACAGAACTGAATTAACATGATTTTCTATGGTCCCAACCAATCAAATCTCAGTTATAAAATGAAAACCTGTGGGGAAATTCTTCCTGTGGTTTCTAGATGAAGTGTAAGCATTTTGCTACCCACAATGGCCATCAGGATTTAGGGAAGGTGGCCTCAATTAAACCAGCTATTTAATCACAGAGCCTGAAATACTTTTCCTGTCTGCAGCAGCAGAATCTGGAAGAAGAGCAGTTACACAGTTGCCCAGCAGAGATGCTGAATTTGGTGGATTGGATCACTCCCAACCAAAGACTGAAGTTTCTTGAAAACTGTAGGGACAGGCATGCTAATTGTCTTAAGCTGCCATGCATCCATTCAGGGCTCTCATAGGTTCAGGATCCTGCCCCAGTATCACTCACTGTTGGATTGCAACAGATTTGCCAGATCTCTTCTAGGTTGACAACACTTATTAAGACTGTCTGATGAAATGCAGAAAGGAGAAGATCCTCCTGGGCAGGTGGAGGTGGGATGAGGAATCTCCTTTGATGGTCCAGATAAGCAAAGTTGGGAGGAACCTCATGACAGGGTGGAGTGGATGGAGCCTGCATCAGGGGCCACATGTCTCTGGTGCAGAGTGATTCTGTGCAAGATTAAAAAGGAGAGAGGTGGTTGATGCTGTTTTTGTTTTGTTTTGTTTTTGTTTTTATTTTTACCACAGCAGATTTCAGATTATGTTGAAAAAGTTCTTCCAGAGACTGATTGACTCTTGTGAAGCTCCTCGGGAATAGATCTGACTCCTGAGACTAGCAGTGAGGCAGAGAGTTCATTTGTAAAGGAAGTTATCCCGTGGGTCTCCTGACTGGAGTTGTCATATTAAGGGTAAAAAGAACCTAGTATCCTCTGATCTTCATGTGGTGGGGAGGGTGTGCCAGGTCTTGGCCCACAGGAACTAAGACATTCAGTTTTTCATTCCTCACTTAGGCTAGAATCTCTCCATCTCATATAATTACTTGTTTATTTTACTTTCTTGCCCTGAAGCTATAGAAAACTAGTAGGCCAGCAGCAAAGCATCATCTAAATACAAGATAAGGGAATGTGACCATATGTAATTTATAACTGAGATAAGGCTGATGTCAGGCCCAAACGATTCTAAAGGTTCTACACCTGTCCTGTGCATTGGTCAGGGTTTTATGTGGTAACAGAATGAATTTCTATATATACAAAAGGCTATTTTTTTTCAAATGACTTAGAGGCTGTGGTCCATGTAATTGAAATTTGGCTGACTATGAGGGCAACGTCCTTGAATCCAGGAGTTGCTCAGTCAACTACACTTGATGTCTCAGCCCATCAGCAGTATAATCTAGAATCCCAAGGAAGTTGGCTCCAATGCCAGTGAAGGAATGGACTTGCTAGCAAGGTGAGAGCAAGCAGCTAAAGAGCAAAAGCTCCCTTTTTCCATTTCTTTATATGGGCTTCCAGCACAAGGCTTGGCTGAGGTTACAAGTGGGGATTCAGCTCAAAACATCTGAGGTAAAGGCATTTCTTTCACCATCAATATGCAGATTAAAGGAATGTCTTCTTACCTACCTCAAAATCAGGATCACCTGTGGATCTTCTCGCTTCTAATTAAGCAAAAATAATTCACAGGCCTGCCCCTCCATTTTGGGATTTTAGTGAATTCCAGATGTAATAAATTGACAAGCAAAAATAGCTATCACCATTGCACACTTTTCAACATGACACACAATTACATCGTTTTATGTCATGATTAATTTCCACATGTAAAACAATAACCAGGTCATAGCAATGCATGAACATTATATAATTATTTCAACTACAAAGCAAACACATTATGTATTAGACCAGCTCATAATTATGCCTAATATGATTTAACTATTATATACAACTATAAATACTTTATAATGTTAGGGTAAGTGGCAACATACCTGGAGAGACATGCTTTTAGTATCTCAAATTTAAATATAATAACCAAGAATATTCTCCCTCTTTTGGAGTGAATGTTTTTATCTATTTGTTTATTTTTGTTTTTACATTCTAACCAAAATTTCACCTCCATCGTCTCCTCTCAGCTCCTCCACCACCTCCACTCTTCCTGCTCCCCATCCACTCCTCCTTCTCTTTTTACACTTAGAAATGGGCATTAGAGACAAGCCCTGCTCCCACTGTTAGGAGTCTCACAGGAAGACCAAGTTATACAACTGTAAAATATGTGCACAGGGCCCAGGTCAGTCCAATGCTTGCTCCCTAGTTGGTGGTTCAGTCTTGGAGTCATTAAGAGCCTAGGTTAGTTAGTTCTGTGGGATGCTTGTAGGGGTCCTGACCACACTAGCTCCTACAAATGTTTAATTGTTTACTTATTATTTTATGTGCATTGGTATTTTGCCTTCATGTATGCCTGTGGCAGGGTGTCAAATCCTCTGGAACTTGAGTTACAAACAGCTGTGAGCTGTGTGCAATCTTTTTCATTATTTTAAAAATTAATTAATTCATATCATGAGTATATGGAAACATTCTAGTTGGTATATAAAATAATAACATCTACCTATATTTATATAGAGAGATGGAGAAACACATGCATACATACAAGAGAGATAATGAACATATAATACTCGCCATGCCATTGTGTCTTCTGTTCCGAAGGAGGTCGATGAACAAGTTAGGAGGAGGCACAGCTCTCTCCTTCCACCCAACTACCCATCTCACTGTCCTTCCCTGGGACTTTTCAGGATCAACTGGTGGATTCCTGCCTTGGAGGGTTTTCTTGTGGTTCTGAAAGTTAGAGAATATTTTAATATTAAAGGGCATTGTGAAAATTTTGTGCAGAATTTGGTTTCAAATGAATGATACTCTTAATAAGAGCTCACCCTAAGAGTAAGAATTCTTGGTGGGAGGAGGTTTGCTGTGTGTCTAGATGCAGAAACTGCTGGTCCAGTGTAATTCATGGGAAAAGGCAAAAGTGAAGTTACTCTGCCATGCAGGTAACTGAGTTCACTGGAAACCACCAGTGACTATGACAAAGCACCAAGGAAGTTTCCAGAATGAGTCAATGAAATCCATGTTCTTCTTAGCATTGTGCCTTTGACAGTCTGTCCTATGTTCTTAGGGCACTTCTCAGGTCTAAAGCCATTAGTAGTGCTCTGCAGGCCCCTGTGGACAGTTCAGGTTTCAGCATTTAACTAGTTACAGCAATCACTTACTTAACCAAATATAACGTTCTTACAAGGGTCAAAATTTGCAAGGCAATTCATAAGGTAAATATTCTTCATGGTTACTGTTCATTTTAGAATACCAAAGTCTCAAAGACTTAGTGAAAAACATTCCAGTTAGATGAATTACCTTATATATTTCAATCTCTAAATACTTTTAAAACAAGAATTTCTGAAAAGTTGATGTAAATGGACAGAACATGATATGAAGACAGTCATTCATTATACCCAGACCTTTGGCTTTATTTCAAACTTGATGGCACTCAGAATATGCCATCTCAAAACATGGGCCTTGACACAGGAACTTAATTAAGTGGATGAATGAATGTGAGGAAGGACATAGATCTTCCCGATACTGCTCATAAAACCTAGAAAGGACTTCCTGACAATTTTCTGAAGCAGGTCAGAAGCACCATATGTCCCTCCATGGAGGGAAGGTGCAGCCTCATATCTGAAGACTGATGAAGGCATACAGAGAGGATGTGATCCAAAAGCCCTCACTATTTGCCATTCATCTGCTTGACTGCTATTGCTTTAAATTTGACACACGTTTCATAACATTCCACTTTCCATCAAATCAGGAATAAACTCTCAGGTCTACTAAATGCTCTAAAGGGCACAGTGCTTGCCCTGAGCCATGCTGCATGCCTAGGGCTCAATGCCATGACACATGGGAGAAATGACTAGGCCCACCAGGAGTTGCATATCAGTGAAGACCCCCAAGGTGTGAAGGGCAGGGATTTGAGGAAATATGAGGGACACATAAGAGCATCATTCTGTGGTAAGGAAGGAACTCTGGTGAACATGAGGGCTGTAGACTACCCTAAGATTCAGAACCATAATGAATTCTAGAGGAAGGGTCCATCAGTTCTGGGGCCACATGCTCTTCTGTACATACACATTGTAGAATTTGGGACAGAAGCCTGATTTGAGACCAGATGAGTGTTCAGAAGACTCCCTTTCTCTGGTAGCCTTGTACTGGTCACTAGCTGCCTGCATGTCAGTCACTCCACTTGAGATCATCATCACAGCAGGCTTGATGCCTTTTCATCATCTCTATGGGCTCTATGGGTCACTCTGACCTATTCCTGGGAATGTACTCCACCTCTAAGCTACGGAATATTTTCGGGCTCCTGAGTGTCATGTGGGACAATTTTTCGAAGGGGTCTGTGAAGCTTGTGGTGCCATTTGGTGGAGACATGGGGACTCTTGGGGGTGGACTATTCCTGTTTGCTTGCTCATCCTGTTGAGACTTGAGGCACTAGTGAGACAATGATGACAGCAACTTTGTTCTTGGCATTCAGGCTTGGGAGTTTTGCTAGGTGTGTCATAGACCAGGCAATGCACCATTTTCTAAGATCATGAAAGCCTGTACATGGGTAACAGCTGCTCTTATACCCTCAGACATATCAACAGTTAGAGCTAGAGATACCTCTTTACATCCTTCCCCCTGATAGCTGGAAGCTCATTAAATTAGGTCCAAGAAGGATGTCTCTAAATGAGCCTGGTGCCTGCTTGGGGGCACAGGGGTCCAGGATTCAGTGTTAGATGCTCCCCAGGGCATATGAGACTGAGGTGGGGTGGATGGCAGCTGTGTGCAACTTCTCTCATGTCCCTTGCTCACTCAGTGGTTGGGCATCAACAATATATGTACAAATGAACATATCAGGTACTCAGTGTTAAAGGCAGGAAGGAGCTAACACATCAAGCTGGCCACTCAGAAAGTTCTGCTGCCTCCTTGGCTGGTGTCTGGGATTTGGGATTTCAGTTTATCTTTATATTTATGTACGCATGTATATGCAGTTAGATGTGGTTATACATACTATGTATTGTATATACATACTTATAAAATCATGAACATAACTATATTCATAGATTTTTCAAACAACATGCATACCATATATATAATCATACCAATAACACAAAAGTTGTTTGTTTCTTTTTAATTTCTTGTTATGACCATTTACTGTACATTCAATTTAATTTCAAAGAATATATCTATGGGTATATGTGTGTGTGTGTGTGTGTGTGTGCATGCAATTGCGTAGACAAATACATGTTCTTAAATGTATGAATGTAGGCACATATATGTGTGTATAGTGTGTGAACGAGCATGTGTGTATTGTGGCACAACACTGATGGTTCCCTCATCTGCTATGATTGGCTAGTTGCTCTATTACAGTGACTTGGGGCATGCTTGATCATGCTTCATTCTGTGCATGGAACTTCCATGCTTCTAGAGCACTGATGTTGTCTACTATGTTGCTAACAATGTGCAGATGTTTCAGGATCCTTCTTAGATGGAGATCTACAATCTATGTCACATGTTAAGTCCCTCAGATACCATTGGACACAAAGCACATGTAAGTTTTCATTGTCTAACTCCTCTTCCACTGCACTTTCAGATTATAGTAAATCACCAACATCAAGTAAGTCTAAAAACACTTACTGGTTACCCCAAAGAACATGAAATTGTGGATTCCCAGGATCCAATGATGCTGACAGGGAGACTTCTAGAAGGGCTGTTCCTACTGCAACTGGTGCCACAGGCATATAGCCTGAGACAGCAAAGAGGCACCTCTGCTGGGCAACTGTATAACTTCTCTTCATCCATATTCTGCTCCTGCAGACAGGAAAAGTATTTCAAGCTCTGTGATTAGAAAGCTGGTTGAATTGAGGCCACCCTCCCTAAATCCTATTTGGCATTGAGGGTAGAAAAATGCTTAGACTTCATCTAGAAATCACAGGAAGAATTTCACCCCCAGTTTTTCTTTTATAACCAATATTTGATGATTTGAGGACCTGTAGAAAAATAAGTTAATTCAGTTCTGCTTTATTCTTTTGGCATGGCACAATTCTTAAGTGTAAGTTTCTATCCTCAATAAGATAGAGGGATGAACCATTGTGACACCATGACTAACTCCTCAGATCTCTAAGATGCCTCCTTCCCACTACCCTTCAAATGTCATGCTAGGGCAGGGAAAAAGCATCCATAGAAAAGAAGAATAAAAAAGAAACCTACAATAAGGTGCCTGAGTTAGAAAGTTTGCTGGAAATCTGAGACCAGCCTGGAGAGATAAACTTTCAGAGATGGAGAGAGGCATGAAGGCAAAGGACAGTGGGAGATTGGGAAGGGGTTTGCTCAGAGTGGGATATGTCCATTATTTTCTACTCCTAATCTCCACTTGTGCTATCCAGGACTCTACTTTCCAATATGGGACAGGATCAACTGCTGTTACACTGCTATGCAGTGAGTGACAGCCTCAGAAGTCATCAACTACCATGATGAGAAGAGGTAGGCAAGCCTCATGGCTTCTGCTTTCTGATCAATCCCACTTCAAAGTGTTTAATGATGGTGAAGGGATAGGCTGGAGGGCAAAATTTCTAACAGCTCTGTTCCCCAAGCACCAGTACTGCAGATGGCACAATGCAAGCCTCATGATAAGAGACTTTTGATGATAAACTGAGTCTCAGAAATGATAGACCAGTATTTGAACTGTGTACATAGGGACTGAGTCTGCTCCATCCCCAGTGACCTTCTCCTACTCAGCAGTTAAGTTCTGTCACAGGAACGGTGAATGGATGGAAAGTTGTCTCAGGCAATGATGATAACTGAAGCATTCAGGCACCTTCCCTAATTACCTGAGCAGGGAGATGATTTCCCAGAGTGGACAGACCAGACAGGAGAGTCCCTGAGTTGGCAGATGCCTCCCTCAAGGGATTCTGGGACAGAATCATGGCTATGGTGGGCAGGGTTGGTATTAGCCTGTAGGAGAGGCTCCTGTGGCTCTCACAGAGGGTGAAATGCACTCTCTTCAGGTAGGCAGAGGTGGGGAGCTAGGTGCTGTTGGGAGTTTACTGCCTACATACTCTGAATCTAAATCATCCTCCCTACATTCCTAAGTCAGGTTCTTCATTGGCTTCCCAGGTTAACCCTTCTCTGTCCTGGTAATGCTTAGAGAAAATGTTAAAAAATACATTATGTTTTTAAAAAATTAGATTTTGTTCACACACACACACACACACACACACACACTACATGGGTTTGGGTCATTTCAGTTCATTGGGTTACAAATAGTTGCCATCGTTTAAGAGAATTGGTTACAAATTATTATTGGCTCAGATAAGAAAAAACTGTATCAAATACCAAGTAGAGAATAACTCAATGAATTAAATAGAAAAAAAGGTATTTGAAGATTTAATATGTTCATAAAAAATTAAGGCTTAAGTATTTCATGGGAGATTGAATACCTATTGTATTAGGTGTAAGGAACTAGTTTAAGATATAAAAAAATATGGAATTATAAAGTTTAAATAAGTTATGAGATTTGAATACAAATACAGTTTATATGGGGTCTAAAATATAAAAGATTAAAGTGTGGGATTAAAAAAAGAATGTTTTAGGATGAAGGAAAATGTAAAGAAATTCAACTTTCCTAAGATAGTTTCTAATGAAGCAGAGGGCTAGATTTTTGGCTTTGGAAGGAGGATCTACCTAAAAGCTTCCATTGCAATACCAGAGGTTTCTGAAAATGGAACCTTGGTTTCAAGTCACTTTTGGGTGAGGTATGCAGCAGGGATCTAATAGCCATACCATGTGACATCAGCACTTGGACATTCTACTGTATCCTGGAGAGCCCAGGCATTCTATGTGATGTCACCAGTGTTGTAGCAACACCAACTGTACTTGGGGCATTTGTTCAGTGTCTCGTGCTTCACCTACAGACATGCTGAGTAGACTGAACAGGATTCTTGGTAGAATGGATGGAGACCACAGGGACATCAGAGGGAGGCAGAAGGAAGATGGCCTACAGTCTCCATGTCACACATCAAGAAATAAATGGTTCTGGGGAAAGCACAGTGAGTTCTGGGCAAGTGATGGGGAGCTTCCTGAAGGAGGAAGCTTCAGCTGTTCCTTTCAGGAGTGGGGCTGAGGAGGGGAAAGTTTCTGAGAAGCAATGGGCCTCTCCTGGTCCTCTGAGGTCTTCAAGAGCAGACCTAGACTTGAGGATTTTTCATGGTTAGTTTGGCAGAGAGCCAGGGATGGTCAAGGCTGCAGCTGCTCTGTTGAGGGCCCTCTGCTTTCACTCTGAGTGGGAAGGAAGGACAGAGGGAATAAAGAGTTTTCAGATCCTCCATGCACTTCACTCACACTGGATTTCCTTTGGTGTATGTCACTAATAACAGGGAGAGTAAATTCCCCTGACCAAAGCTAGAGATTCTCGCATTTTAAATAACAACCATTAGCAGGGCAAGAGACACCAAGTATTCCTGCATGCCAATGATAACTAAGGTTTCTTAGTTCCAGCCTCTCAATAGCCAGTCCTCTTTCCTCTACCTTGAGTGCAGGACTGGGACATCACTCTTCCTGTAAATATTTGTTCTTGGTGACTGGGTGTCACCTAAGGATGCTCAGTCCTTAGCTATTTACAGTCATGCCTATCAGTAGTTGATAACTCCTTTGGTAACATCATGATGGTTGAAATGTATTCTGCTGCAGGTTTTGGCCAATGTTCCATCATTTCCTATGTGTCATCATTGTTCTGACAGGACCCACATAATCCTCCACCACCACCATACATTGTAACAGCCCTGTGGATCTTCTCTGATGTACTTGTTCACCTCATGGTACTGATCTTCCTTCCCTATTATCCTGAGCTATTTGCTTCGCATCCTTAAAATTTTTCATTAGCTGGTCATAATCAGGAGGAGAAGTGCCATTCCTGGGCAGTGTTTGGAAAATGAGCTTTGCTCTCCACACATGATGAATTATTGAATTAGAATGACTAGATTCTAATGAAACAGAGAGATCTTGGGATTGGAAGGAGGAGGTGCTGAAGGCCTTCCCCTGTGTCTCAGGGAAGGCTACTTGAAAGGGAAGCTTGGCTTTTGGTGAATTGGAGAAGAACTTGTTATAAGATAGGTGATGGCCATTGGCAGTGACCCTAGCAGTCCCTTCTCTGGAAATTCTATTGTATCATGGAGAACCTGTGGCATCTTCTGTGACATCCCCAGTGTCGTGCCAATGCCAACTGCCCTTGAGGCATTCACTATGTGGTTATACAGTTCACCAATTGGCAGAGAGAGCCCTCGTTTCCTAAGGAAGGGCTGAGGCTAGAACTGGACTTCTAGTATTACGGTTCAGTAGCTGTGATCATCTGATGCAATGGGCCAATGCAACTTATCTGGGTTCCTGTAAAGCAGATCCAATGTGGAGTATTTCTGATGGATAGTTGGCAGAGGGCCAGGAATGGTGAAGGCTACAGCTGCTGTGCTGAGACTTCCTTCAGTTCCTTCTGAGAGGCAAAGAATGCCAACAGGAGGCACAGATCCACTGATGCGGTATCAGAATGGGATGATGTTGCACTTGATATATGATGTAAATACCAAGGAGGGAAATGTTCCATCCATGTACCCAGGTCTGAGACATTCAGTTCCTTTTAGTCGTGGACACATGTTATCAGGGCTGGGAGGTGAAAAGCACTAGGGACTCCTGCACTTCCTTGCATCACATCAGGTATGAGCTGACAATTCCAAACCAACATGGCCAACCTTGCTTATGTCTTTCAGGGCCAGTAGGGCTGCAGTAGGGTCTGAGGCAGGTATCTAGCCATAGTGATTGAACATAAATACATGGCTTATGGGGACCAGCTTAAGGATAGCTGCTCTGAACTTTGATGGCTTTACTGGGTTCCATGCTTTTCTTCTTCCGCATGTATCCTCTTGGGACTCCACATAATGTTGGCTTATGCCATTCATCTGTAGAAATTCACTTGTTTTTTATGTACCTACAGGGACTTCTAGGAAGGCATCATCCACACCCTTCCTCCTCACTGAGCAGGAGCAGCAACTGAACCAGGTGGAAAAACTCACCCTTCAGCTACAGATGATGACCAATGACAGGAATGAACTGCGTGGATTCCTGGCCCATTACTCCAACAATGAGTTGAACCACAGGTATTCATCATGCCCTGTTCTCTGGTGACTGTCTGGACCCTACTGTTTCAATCCCAGCAGTCCTCAGGTCACAGAAGCTGCACTGCAGGGTGACCTGCACAAACAAATTTTCCTGAATGCATCTGAGAGGCAGAACTGAAGCCTGCAGGAATGAGATGGGACATAAGCTGTTCTGATTCCTGCTTATGAAACCAGAGCCAGTGCCCCAGAGAGGGAAAGTAGGGTGGAAGATCACAACATGCATTTCAAGAGGCCTTGACAGGTGTTGGCTTTTCAGAGATGCTGGGTGCTCTGAGTTTAACCTGAGTCACTCTATTAGACAAGATATTGATTGTTGCTTGTTGCTCTGGGAGCAGCTTGAAGGGCCTGGTGGTCCTTCTAGTCCATCTCTATGTGACTGGAAGGTCTGGTGTCCATCCTTCCTCTCTGGTCTTGTTCCTTATACTGTTAGATAATGCAAACTACCTGTATTTCTCTGACATTCTAATTATGTATAGGTCTGTGTGTGTGAATTGCCCTCTAAGGGGCCCAAACATCACAAACATCGCAGTGGCAGGTTTTGCCCTTTTCACTTCTCCTTTCCCTTGATATACCATTAGATGACATTCCTAAATTTAGTCCCCAAAGTTCATTCCCTTTGTGGACACTGACTCATTCTTGAAACCAAACACCGAATTTAAACAATCAAAATCCGTGTATTAGCTACACTTGCCAACCTGTCCAATCAGATCTCAGCGACTCACCCTAGCACAGACTTCACCTTTCTATTTAACATCCCACTGTTGAAATCAGCCTTGTGCATGTTGTCTGGCTTTGCCTGATGCACAGGCAAGCTCCCAATGCCATACTTGCCCTGCTGGGGAAATGCATCTCTTTGTGCTGAGCATTTGGTTTGTCAGTGTGTTCTGTACTGTCTGAGAGGCTCACTTACAGTGTGTGTGTGTGTGTGTGTGTGTGTGTGTGTGTGCGTGTGTGTGTGTGTGTGTGTCTGTCTGTCTGTCTGTCTGTTGTGTCTCTGTGTCTGTGTGTCTGTGTCTGTGTTGTGTGTCTGAGTGTTGTGTGTGTGTCTCCTCATTTCTTGTGAGGTAGAGATTGATAGTAGGCCTGACAATTTGCCTGTTTCAAAGATTTCAGATGATCTAAGTGCTGAGGCCAGGGAGCCCCACATTGAGCATCACTGTTCTCAGCTTTGTGCTCACCCTGGTGCCTCATTGGAATCCCTTTGGGAGTTTATAAAGCCATTCTCATGGAGTGCCTCCTTCTTGGCACTGCTGATTATCAGTTCTGGGTATCCGTGTAAGGAGAAAGAATTTCTGTTCTCATGACAGTGGAAATGTCATTGCAGATTTCAGGTAGGCCCATACTTGTGGACCTTCTTAGAGAGCTAGTCTACCCCTCCAGGCCTACTGAGGGAGCTCATGTAGCCCAGTCTCCCTCCCTTTTTCTGGCCCTAGGGCAGGGTAGCAAGTATAAAGCACAGCAGGAGTTCCCAGTACATAGGATTCAGGGTGTGACATCCATTGGACTGGGATAGTACAAAATACAACCTGAATTCTTGTGGTCCCTGTGGCATACGTTCATGGGGTTCTATGGTCCTGGGGCCATGTTCTACCACAGGCTGAATTCTGAGCATGAGATGCAGAACACAGAGCATAAGAAGGATATGAAAGATGTGAAGAAATTACCCAAGGAGATTAGTGAGGCCTTGTACAAGTGCACAGAGCTGAGTGAGAAGACCAACTCCTACCGGTGAGTGCCTGACTTGGGGGGGGACCCCACAACTTGGTAAGGACTGCTTCTTGTTGTCTAAAGTTTCTACAGTCCTGCCTGACTCTAATGTCAGGAGGAATCTGTCCCACCTGCCTCCTGTAGCCAAATGTTCCCAAATAAACACACAGAGGCTTACATTACTTACAAAATGCAGGGCCAATGGCATATTTCAGGCTAGCTAGCTCTATCATCTTACCTTATAATTTCTATTCATCCGTGTTTTGCAGCATGGCTGCTGCATTGCCAGGCTGCTGGCATGTTGTTCCCTGGGTGTCAGTTGCCATCTCCTCCTCCTCTGAGTTTCTTCTCTGTCTCTCCTGGACTTCCCTGCCTGGCTCCACCCTGCCTTGCCATAGGACAAAGAAGCTTATTTATTAACCAAAGGGAACAATACATATTCACAGCATACAGAAATACATCAGATAGCAAATTCTTCCCTTCCCCACCTTTGAACCAATGTGAGGGCTGAATTACTAGTCTGTTTGCCTCTCGAAAAGAAGCCTGCTTTATAGCCCTTAGACTTTTGCCTCCTAGACTGAGTTCTCCTAAGTGTGAAGAGTCTGAGAGCCCCTGCCAACATTTTCCTGTCAGCTTCCAGAACTTCTATACAGAAAACATGGTTTTCAACATGGTTTCTGTGGCTCTGGCAGGAGGTTACAGAGATAGTTTCTATGGGACACATGGATGGAATGTATGCCCTATGGGTCTTCTGTCTCCACCAGAGCATGGTTTCCCACTATATGCTCATGTGTTTCCAGTACTGTGAACAGTTAAGCACCAGGGTGTGTGTGCATGATGTTGCACATCCAGTATGGAGAGGTACATGGATCCCGTTTGCTGTCAGGGTCTTCAGAAGTAGTGTAAATCTTTCTGGAATATGGCCCTTGTCGGGCTTTGGCCTGCACCTGAGTGATGCTGGCATGGCTAATGTAGGCTCCAGCCCTGGGCTATTGTAGATGGGGACATGGGACCTTGCAGGAATTATGGTATTAGGAGGCAGGAATGGCACGTGGAGGTGGAGCTCATCATTTCTTGTGATATCTCAGCACCCTCTACAGTCAGATCCTGAGTGAAAAGACTCAGCTGCAGGAAAAAGTGCACATGTTGTAGAGGACAAGATAAAGCTGCAGGGGGAGCAGAGTTTTACTACAAGAGTCCTGTGAGGAGGCAAAGAGGCTCTGTGAGGAGGCCCATGAGAAGATCTATGACCTCTGGACAAGGCAGCAGCAGGTAGGTTGAAGCAGCAGTCCCAAGATGCCCACCAGTCTGACCATACATATACATATACACACACCCAGGTAACCATCTACTCAGTTATCCACCCGACCCATCCCATCCAATAGTTCATTTCTGTGATCATTCACAAGTCTTTCTGGGGTATTAACCTCTTGGAAGACTATATGACTGACAAGCAAACCCTACTGCTCTGCTGGAAGCTGCAGTCCATTGAGGGAGACGGGTAAATCACATATCACTCACCTAAATGTCAGTATGGTAGGAGCCGTACTATGATTGGAGCCACAGAGAGTAGGAACTCACAGACATCTTTTTAGGTGTCAGATGGCAGTTTACCCTCTAGTTCCCAGACTGCCATGGTGTTCTCTTTACCTAGCCAAGCTCTTGGTTCACACTGACAGAACCCTAAGTAACAGCTTGTCAATACTGTTTGTTGTGACTGGCATTGGCTAGTTCTCCCATCCTGGATCTTACATTCAGAAGCTCAATGGATGTGGCAAGAGCTTATAACAGGCAGGTGTCTTGGGAGCAGATTTGAGACAACTGCATCAACATGGGTTGCAGAAACACATCATGCTTCCCCATGAATTATTAGTCCAAAATGATGCAGAATTGTGGGACTCCTTCATAACAGCTAGTGTGAGGAGTCTTAATCCAACTGGTAATATCATCCTCATCCTGTGTGATGTCCTCCTCACTGCTTTCTGTTCACTGATGATTTGAGGGGTGTGTCTATGTGTGTGAGCATGCCTGCCTGAGAGCACATACATCTGTAGGTGTTTGGGAAGGTCTGTTGATGACACCGAGTGCCCTCTGTTGCTTTTTCTCTTACTCCATTCAGCCCGTGTCTCTCACTGAACCTGAACATTTCTCTTCTGGCTAAGCTGGATAGCCACAGTTCATTTGATCTCCTGTCTCCTCACAGTAGAGCATCCTGTCTTTTTCTGTCTCATCTCATTGCTAAATGGTTCATTTGGTCAGAAAGAGAACTAACTTGTAGGTTTCTCTTAATATTTAAACATTTTTCTTACTTTGGAATTAATGCATCTTGTAATAAATAACAATGGAGCTACTTTAAAAATAAAAGTAGACTTCTTTTTTTTTCAGAGCATAGAGGTAACTTCCCTGGAAAGGTCTTATTTGTCTTACTGGCTTCACAACATGGAACCTGACATTTTCATGCTCACTCTTAGGACAGATTCCAACTCACAGTAGTATAAAGTGCTGCATTTTAGAAAAGTGCTGTGCATGACCCAAGTGGCCTTCTATGAATAACCTGGGGCTGTTTTCATATAATGTGCACTGTAATCTGATCAAAGTTCTTGGGGAATGACCATGGGTGACTTCCATTCTCTGGTGCTGTCGATGACTTCTGTGGAAGAATCCGGGTACATTTAGTGAAGACACTATGATGCGTCAACTTGGATCTACATGGAGGCTTTATGTCCCGCCCTCTTCCACTGGCACTTGGTCTTGTGTTGTCAAACTCATTTGTGCAGAGGTTGTTACTTATCTGTACAATCAGTGAGTCTGGTGATAAGAACTTCCCTGGCAAGGGAAATAAGTTCAGGCCAGGGCAGAAGAGCTTGGCAGAGACTAGGAGGCTTGTAGACAGCCAGGAGGACCCACTATCTCCCCCTGAAGTAGAAAAGGTGCTGCAACATTCTAGTCTTCTCCCTTTCCTTTCTGGAATCAAAAAAGTAGTGTGTGTGTGTGTGTGTGTGTGTGTGTGTGTGTGTGTGTGTGTGTGTAGTCTTATGTGTATCTTTGTATGTATGAGAATATGTGTTTGAGCCTCTGTGTATGTTCACTCTCTCACGGAACACTGGAACATCTTTAAGAATGATGGAGATGGATTGCAATGAGAAAGTACTACATCTAGTCTGGTTGGTAGCACTTTGCCTCAGTCAAAGAAAAGATGGAACTGCCCATCCTTCTGCATATCCTCACATCTAACAACAGCAAAAGACTGGAATATTGATGCAAGCCAAAAGTTTTTTTTTTTCTTTTTTTTTGTTGTTTTTTTTTTGTTTGTTTGTTTTTGGTTTTGGGTTTTTCAAAACAGTGTTTCTCTGTGTAGCTTTGCGACTTCCCTGGAACTCACAGAGATCCGCCTAGCTCTGCCTCCCCAGTGTTGGGATTAAAGGCATGCGCCACCACAGCCCAGCTTTTCAGGTTTTCATAGAGGCAGAATTATTTATCTTCAAAGAAATCCTCTGGAGAAAACCAAATTAAAGTGTACATGTTGGTGAGAAAGAAGCTACTGAGAGGCAGCAAAGGCTGCCTGGGGATTTGTGTCCTTCTCTTTTCCGGGTGAATGATGGCTGACCACTGATGACTTCCCAGCATCCTGTTTTGTTCTCCTCATTGCCTGCTGCCATTTTCTTTTCCCCTTTGCCTAACCTTGGTTCAGCTAACCTTGTTCTTGGAGCTTGGCCTGGATTTATTCACAGAGAAGTTCTGAACTGCACAGGTGCTTGTGGCTGCATTTCAGCCCAGCAGAAATCCCACAGCTATGCAGAATTGTGAGAAGAGGCTGTCTCAGGGCACCCCTTCGGCTCACCACACTCTAAAGCCCCCATTCCATGTGTCTGCAGCACTCAGAAAATGCTTAATCCAAATTTCTTCATACTGAGTTCAAATCAGCCTGATGGAGAGTTGGGAGAATGAAAACTCTCCAAAAATGACAGTAGTGTAAAAAGGTGTAGCCCAGTGAGAAGCCATGTACAATTATTCAAACAGTGGAACTTCAGACTTCATGTGGAGCATTGACTCCACAATGTAAAGTAGGAGTCCACAGAGAATATGGTACAACAGGTTTACTGCAGGACTCATCAGAACACCCCTAGCTAGAAACTCTTCAGATTCCCATCATTGATGAGTGAAAACAATCCATGTGGTCCATGGATTATTGTTAAGCATGCAATAATATATGCAATCATTTGACCATGAGTAGTCAACCTTCTGTTACTCGAAGAAATCAGCTGACACAATCATCTTACTTGGAGGAAAGTTTAATATAGACTCTGGAATGTAGAGATTGTCTAGTTTTCTGTGCTCATTCTTTGGGCCTAAATTGAGGCAACCTATGGTATAGAGAGCTTCTTTAGGAGGAAGCTGCCCTCCTTGGAGGCACTTGGAAGCACTGATTGAGAGCAAGGTGCTGATCCACTGCCATCAAGTGGTCCTGGGCTAGGGAACTAAGCCTTCAATGCACATTCTGGGGAACTTGCTAGGAGAGCTTGGATTACATGTCAAGGAACCCTGGTGTTCACAGGTCGGTGCACAGCTTTTCAAGGCAAGCACTACATTGACTTATCTCCCCATTGAGTTCTTCTCCCAGGTCACCAGGCATGCACGTGTTATACAGATACACAGGCAGCCTGAACCCCTGTACATATAAACTAAAAATAAAATGAAAAATTATCAAAACCAAGCAAAAGTACATAATGTTCTCCACTTCCCTGCACTCAGAGCATCCTGTGTTCCTGTTCTGTACTGGAATATAGGTAGAGAGAGTATAGGTGAATAAAGGTAACTTTCTTCTCCATAGTATCCCTCGTGACCTCTTCTTACATTAGTATTATCTGGTAAACTAAGCACGGATGGAATGTAGTGTGATGTGTGCATCCATGTACATGTGAGGGAGGGAGGGAGGGGGAGAGAGAGAGACGAGAGAGAGAGAGAGAGAGAGAGAGAGAGAGAGAGAGAGAGAAAGAGAGAGAGAGAGAATGCATGCACACATCCCTGTGAATGTGCACTATGCTGACAACTGCCCCTAAAAACACAATCTTCTAATGAACAGGAACATCAAAGACTTAAGGAAAATCTTCAGTCCCTGCTGAAGCAGAAGGAGCTGCTCACCAGGCAAAGGTAATTGTCAGTAAAGCTGCAGCATCATTTCACTGGGTCCCAGATGAGGTAAGAACCCAGGCTTCCAGAAGCAGGGGGATCCAAGAGGGTGTTCTGTACCTGGATCTCCATTCTCTTTGGGTTTCTCTCCAATTGGCCAAGCTCCTAGCCACGTGCAGGGAAAGAAACCCTCAGAGTGTCCTTACTGGCTCAGTCAACAGGAATTTATGTCCAGCAAGCAATATGCTCTCTCCTTGGTCTTATGGAGACTGTGTCCCCTTCTTCCGTTCTGAGACCTCTAGTAGGCCCTGAGTATCTCATCTCTTAGTTTAGCTCTCCCCACAAATATTCCCATGGCATCCAGAAATCTAGAAGGGGGATCATCAATTGTGAAGGAACGTGTGTCCTCCTGTAATTTTTTCCATCAGGAATATCACGTTTAGAGATAAGTGTCTAACCATTGGCAGATTTGCATAATGAACTTTCCTGCTGATTGCAGGCTCTCTGCAGTCTTCATCAGTAACTCATAAGAATATTTAATCTTGGTCATAAACAGGGTAGGAGTTGACAAGTTAATCACATGCAAGGTTCTGAGCTGTAGGAATAACCAGAGCCTTCTCTGCATTACTGTGTAGGCTCCACTAGAGGGCAGGCATAGAGTTTTCCAGGAAGTTCACATTCACCTGGAATCTAATCAAGGGAAGATATATCTTTCCTGAACTGTGCCCCAGACTTTACCATACTGATATTTCTACAAAATGATGTCTTTGGACTGGTGGAGAAACGTGCTCTTTTCTCCAATCCAGCACAGTGTGTATTTACCAGTTCAACTTGTAGCAGGTTTTAAAAGCTGAGAAAAAAATCCTGCCCAGGTGCTCTGTGGCTCTTTTCCCTTGAGGAAGCAGGGAATGAACTCAGCTGAAAGGAAATGCTCCATTGTCTAGCTGAGTAGAGCTGGTGGCAGCTAAAAAGCTGACATGGCAGGTCCCCAGCAGGCTTGTGTCCCAGCTGCCTTCCTCCCCTAGGTTTGAAAACCTTCAGCAGGAACTGGAGCAGACCACAGCCCAGGAAGAGAGCCTCCTGCAGATGGAGAAGCTGGGGCAGAAATACTATGTTCCAGGCAATTAAGACCCCATTGAGTCCCATTCCCAGTTGCCAGGGTGTTCATGGGGAGTGTTTTCTTCCTTAACATTTTTTACAAGGGATGAATAGGCCATTTTGACAGTGGCACAGCAAAACTGTTTCTGAATCATATTTTCTTTGCTGATTTTCCCTGACAGCACCTTTTAGGAAAACTGAGAAGGCTGTAAGAAGACCGAGACACCTTGAAGGCATGACATTCTACTTTCCAGGTTTACGGCCTCCTCAGAAGATGCCATCTCTTTTCAGCTGTGAACTCACTAGTGAGGCAAATATCACCCTACCCTCAGGTGATCCTGCTACATCTGATCCACATCCATTGGCTCACTATTCCGAGAGAAAAGATTGTATCAGACATAGTCTGAGATTCAGAGGACACAAGACAAATTACTAAGAACCCTGACATCCATCAGCACATGGCCCCAGTGAGGGACAAAGCAACATGGAAGAGGACTTGTGGATGAGCAAGAGTTCTTCTGTCAGGTTCCTATCAAGGGCTTTGGCAAGCTGACTCCATACATGATGGAAATCTGACAAGGAAGACTTTGTTAATGTCACACTGCAATCCAGACAGACCACACCAAAGGCATAAGATTCTCTCCTGTGCAGCGATGAAGCTGACGCCATGTCATGTGCAAGTGTTGGTGAAGATAATTCACGGCAGAGAAGAAGCCAGTTCCTCACCTCATTTGCTCTCCCATATGAAATTCCAAATGATCCTGAAATTTGCTTAATTTTTTTTTGGTGATACACTGCAATAGTAATGCTTTGGATTTTGGTTTTCTTTATTTTTTTAAGGTTTTGTTAATTATTGTTATTTCTTTTGTTCTTGTCATTGTTTTAATAGTTTGCTAAGGCTATACCCTGTATATAAGGACTCCTGTTTTGAAAGCTCCCTTTGAGTAAAATGAATCTATTTCTCTGAATAAAATGTGATTTCAAACTTCACTCTGAGACTTTCCTTTAGTCAGGTGAGTTTTCACACTCCTGTAAACTCTGAACTCACAGGCTTGGATGTATCTCAGTAATTTACAGGAATCTTGGGCTCACAAGGATTTCCTAGCCATGGGACTCAGGGATACACAGGGGGATGGCACCTTGGATGTGGATGGCATAACCTACTCCATGTATACCCATTACATATTAGAAAAACTAGACATATTATATCCTTGGATTCATGTATTTATCTGCCAGTAAAATGTGGTACACTGTATACACATGTCACACTCGAAATTAAAGACCAAATTAAAGGAAAACACAAGTATATTGCCCCAGAACACTCAAAGTAAGAACATTCATTAATGTTGTATAAAAGAAATCAGGAAATGAAAAGCAATCTGCCTCTGGTTTTCTTGAAATATAACATAATGATAACCGAGAAGAAGAGATAATTTCCTGCGAGACATGTTGGGATATTTTGTGGTGCTTTCCTTTATACTGATGGAGATTTGGTACCATGTCCATGCAATTACCACAGAGGCCAGGTGAAGGCACATTCCACCTTGAATTTAAGTTAAAGAGGGTTGTTAGTTGTCCTGTGGGTCTTCTGAGACAGCAATAAATGCTCTTAATGGATGAGCCATTTCTCCAGTCCCTGCAATTGACCTTGTCCTCCCAGCCATGTGTGCTGTATTAGGTGGACTGGACTACTCCCACCACATGCTGAAGTTTCTTGAATCCTGTAAGGACATGCATGCTAATTGTCACACACTCATTGATGGCTCTCATAGGTTCAGGATCCTGCCCCAGTATCATTGACTGTTGGATTGGAATAGATTTGCTAGTTGACAATACCTATTAAGACTGTCTGAGGCAGGCAGAGCAGGCTGTAGCCACACAGGTAGGGCTGTGGCCTAAATGCAATTGTAATAAACACCAGTAACTGAGCTACCACAGGCTGAGGAGTTAATGAAAACAAGCTCCTAATCAAGAGCTCAAAACAGGGACACCTTTAATCCTAGCACCTGGGGAAGTGTCCTTCTCCATGGGATGAGACCAGAATGTTGCTGCATACTGTCTGAGGAAAACCCAGGGCCCAAGATTGTCAGATCCTGTGAAAGCCAACAACTTGGAGGTGTTGCTGAGACTAACCTACTCAGCTGAAATCCATCCAGGAGAGGAGTCAGAAACCTACAGTTTGCTGCCTGAGGAAACAAGAACAGCTGAGAAGATGACAAATGAGCAAAACATGACCTGAGAACACAAAAGAAGACAACACCCAGCCACCAAACCAGATCACCAACATTGTAAGTACACACTTCACTGACCGACAACAGGGAAGCTCCCATCTCCAGACTTCCAGACCAGGTCTCTCACTCCTAGGCCTTACCCATTGGTGTCCCACAGACCAGACAGCTACCTTTCCCTACTGCCCGCCCCCCCCCAAAAAAAATACCCGAAAAAACAAAACACAAACAAACAAACAAAAAACTAACCCCTATGGACCTAACAACCACTGAAACTATAAGCACACCCTACACCAACTGCTCCCAGAGACAGAACCCACTAACAAGGAATTGACTAAGCTGATCCCGTAGAAACAGAGCCTAACAGCACCAATTTAACAAAGAAATCCTAGTGAACCAAGACTAACAATTAGAACAAGAGAGGCACCTTCAGACACAGACACTGCCTGCACTGAACAGAGGAAGCGATTAGTAGACACCAGTGCAATAACATGAAGACCTATACAACAACATCACATCCTAGTGACCCCACACCTACAAGACCTAAACATACCAAAGCAGAAGAATCAGAAGAAATCAACCCTAAAAAACGGCTTTAAGGAGATGATAGAGACCCTTAAAGAGGAAATGAAAAAATCCCTTAAAGAGGAAATAAATAATTCCCTTAAAGGGGAAATGAAAAACTCCATTGAAGAGGAAGTGAAAAACTCCCTTAGAAAGGAAATAAAAATTTCCGTGAAAGAGGAATTGGAAAAACTCCATTAAAGAGGAAATAAAAAATCCCCTTAAAAAGGAAATCAAAAACTCCATTAAAGAGGAAGTAAAAAATCCCTTAGAGAGGAAATAAAAAATTGCCTTAAAGAAATGGAAGAAAAAAACAAACAAAAAGTTGGAAGAAATCAAAGAAAGCCATGAACAAGTAATTAAACAGAGGAAGGAAACTATCCAAGATCTGAAAAATGAAATTGAGACAATAAAGAAAACACAAACTGAGGAAATGCTGGAAATAGAAATCCTGACTAAATGAATAGGAACTACAAAAACAAGCATAACCAACTGAATTCAAGAGATGGCACAGAGAATCTCAAACAATGATGACCCACTAGAGTTCTGCCTGTACTGAGATGCAGAAATTGTTCATAATAGTAGGACTTGTTTTTTAAATTTAAGGTGTTTTACATGGTTGTTTAAAATAACAAGTATGAAATTATTTGTAGAGAAGCTAACAGAGTTGCATATCTGACTGAAATAAACATGTGATAAATTCAGTACCAGTACTGCAATCTCTAAAGGACTAACATTTTCCTCATTTCAATCATTGGAACGCCTGTTTTCAATCCCTAAGAATTCTCTTGGCACACTATGCCAGTTCAAAATAAATGCTTATTTCCAAAAAGTAAACCTAAATATTGACTTTTTTTATCAATCATCTGTTGTGCAATCAAAATTAGAGTTCTTGGGTTTAAAAACAACAAATAGGGCCTCCAGATAACTATTGAGACTTATTTAGCTTTGTGGGTGGAATCTTCATGCAAATCAACAAGGGTGGGCTTTTTATTCTGTAGAAGTTCTGGGCTCTATTTTAACTCTATCTGTACTGCGAGTGTATACAGTGTGTTAAGACCTTGGAGACTTTGAGATGCATACTTTTGTGCAACAGTATTTTGGATAAAGCCACACAGTGTTAAACACAAGGGCAGAGAGTACTGATTGTGTGTTCCTGGCTATTTTTTGTTCTTTTCTGACTGCAGTAACATAAGTTTGAAACTGAATTGCTTTGAATAAATCCAAGAGTTGTTAATAAAAAAAAAAAAAGAATAGAGAAAATAGATGTATCAGTCAAAGAAAACACTAAAGAAAAAAAAGTTATAACAGAAAACATCCAAGAAAATTGGGACACCATGAAAAGACCAAACCTAAAAATAATAGGGATAGAAGAAGGAGAATACCAACTCAAAGGCACAGAAAGCATATTCAACAAAATCACAGAAGAAAACTTTCCTAACCTAAATAAATACCTATGAAGTTACAAGAAGCTTACAGAACACCAAATAAGCTGGATCCAAAAAAAAAAGTCAGTCAATGTTGGAGAATATGCGGAGCAAAGGGAATACTACTCCTCTGTTGGTGAGAATGCAAACTTGTACAACCACTGTGGAAGTCAGTGTGGAAGTTTCTGAGAAAATTGGGAATCGAACTACCTCAAGACACAGCCATAGGACTCTTGAGCATATACCCAAGGAATGCTCAAACATACCAAAAAGATACATGCTCATATGTTCATAGCAGCATTATGTGTAATAGTCAGAATCTGGAAACAACCTAGATGCCCATCAACTGAGGAATGGATTAAGAAGATGTGGTACATATACACAATGGAGTACTACTCAGCAGAGAAAAACAATGACAGCATGAAATTTGCAGGCAAAGGATGGAACTAGAAAAAATCATCCTGAGTGAGGTAACCCAAACATGGAATGACAAACATGGTATACACTCACTCATAAGTGGATTCTAGATAGAAAGCAAAAAAACAATCAGAATGCACACCACAGAACCATAAGGCTATATATATAGCATGGAGGACCCTAGGATGACTGTTGCTTATAACAAGATTTGGTATTACTCAATTACTGAGCAACCCTCAACAACACATTACACTATTAAGGACAATGACATTCATCATTGGGTTTCTGAGCGCTGAGTTTGCTCTGTGGCCACAGCTGAAGCCAAATACGGCAGAAACTTATTGGGCCTTTGTTAAAACTCTCCCCTTCCAATGCCAATGAAGATTGAAAGCCCAATAGGGCCAGCTTTGGCAAGCATTAACGTAAGCCTAGGAACTGCAGCCATGCGGTTGGAATCTCCAGAAGGTAATGTGTGGCTACTATTTTTTCTTTTTCTTTCTTTTTTTTTTCTTTTCATGGGAGGTTTATTGAGAGGAGGGGAGAGAAGGGGCAGGGAAGGGAATAGAGACTGGTACCTGGAGATGAGATCGAAGGAAGAGAAAGAGATGGGAGGTGTACAAGGCCCACTTTTACAAGGAAACATAGCGAATGCACAGGTGGTGCTCTTAGTGGCTGCAGCTGAGGATATATCCTGACAGGACCCTAAGAGCAGGCCAGTACAAATGCCTAAATGCCAGCATTCCTCCCTTCTGTTTATTATAAAAAGGTGAGGAGTTAGAAAGGAGTAGCAGTTGAGGCAGGGATGAGGGTGCCCTCTTCTTGAGACTGCTTCCTGCTGGTCTGGGGGACTATAAACATCTTTGGGGGACCTGAGAAGTCAGGGGTGCTGGCCAAGTCCTGGGGTAGCTAGCTGAACACTTCTCTGTCCAGGCTCTGTGGAACCAACCGTCAGGCTGTTTGAGGTGGATCCAAGTTGACTGCCTGGAGCTCACAAAAACAATCATCAGCATTGGATGGAGAGACCCAGCAATTCGTAAGGTGGGAAAAAAGTAGGGCTGTCATCAGTGGGCCAGGTGCAGGGTCACAGCATTTCCCAGACTGAATCTAAATCTCGGCACCAAATGTATTTTTAAACCAGTAGGGAAGGAGTCACACCAAACAACAGGGCCCATGTGGGAGGTTTATTGAAGGATGGGAGAGAAGGGGCAAAGAAAGGGCACAGAAGAGAGCAGAGACCAGTTCCTGGGAACAAGAGTGAAGGAAGAGAAAGAGAGGTAACTGCTTTGTCAAGTATGTTTGAGAACGTGTCACCCAGACACCTAAGAGATTAAGGATAACACAGAAGATCACTGACCTCCATTTAGTAACAGTAGCATGCCAGCTAAGCATTTTCATTTTCACAATCCTATTCAGACTGGAGTAGTACCTAATTCGGAGGAGTGGCTCTGTGCAACATTTTTTGGTCTCCTGAAATTCACTTAGCCCCCTTTGAAGATACCTTAAAATTTGTGAGTCTGAATGTAGCCGTTATGAGACCATTAGTTCTGTTCCTTGTGAGCTGCCTATTTTTCCTTTATGGTTCTTAGTTGTTCTTGTGTAGAGCTGCCAGCTTAAGATGTGCTAGGATCAAGATTAAGTCCATGCCAATGGATACCCACATGCTCCAGAAGTTCTGCTGCTTCCTTGGGTGGTGTCTGGGAGTTCGGATTTCAGTTTATCTATATATTTATATACATATGTATATGCAGTTAGATATGGTTGTACATATGTGTATATAATATAGATGCTTATAAAAATATGCACAAGACTATACTCATATTTCTGCATATAACATGCATAACATACACATGCATACCACTGCCACAAAGGATGTTTGTTTCTTTTTAATTTCTTGTTATTCCAATTCATTGTACCTCTAATTTAATTTAAAAGTATAATTCTGTGTATGTGAGTGTGTGTGGGGGGAGGTGTGGGTGTGTGTGCGCGCACAAAGGTGTAGACACATGCATGCTTTTAAATGGAAGAATGTGGGCACATATATGTGTATAGTGTGTGAGCAAGCATGTGAATATTGTATCACAACATTGATGGCGGTCTCATCCTTTATCTATCTATCTATCTATCTATCTATCTATCTATCTCTATCTCTATCTATCTATCTATCTAACTAACTATCTTTCCATCAGCTATCTCTGTCCATCAATCCATCCATCCATCCATCCTTCCATCCATGCATCCATCTTCTCCTACTACTATTCTTCCTCTTCTATTTCTCCTTCTTCTTGCTCTTCCTTATTCATCCAGGATATTATAATCATTTTTGCCTACCTGAGTTTTTACAGAGCCTTATAAATGCTAGTTACATTATAACAAATAAACTTTTCTCTCTGGGTTTTATTCTCCATATTTTCCCACCCAAAATCTTTGTAATCTCTATCTTCCCCAGCACTTGCTGAAATGTGACATTCCTTAGATGTCTGACAATATGACACTAAAAATCTTGTGTAAAAGTATGTTTGTTAAAAAATGCAATTGTGATTAAAACCAGCTACAAACCTACATCTAAAAACTTGATACTTTAATAACTTGCAAACACATCATCTTAGTTTGTTTTTTATATGACAAATGTAATTTAGATATAATAATGAGTTGATATATTCAGTGTTTATTAGTTCTCTGCCATGAATTTCATAAAAACAATGTCTCACTATATACATTTTTGTCAAGAGGTAAAATCTGTATGTAGTTTTCTAAATGGAAATGGAAAGATGTACACAAAGCCAGAAAGTAGAGTTAATCATAAGTCAGAAGTTTTATGGAAGATAAAACATCAAGATCATATATGAAACTGCTGTATCAATTAAAATTCCTTAGGCCAAAATTCAGTACACTTGTATACATTTAGGATGTGATTCTCTGTTTGGAATAAAGGTGACAGAAAATGTCATGTAGTTTAACCTTTTAAACCCAAAAAAGGAAAATTCATGCTAGAACTTGCATTTTGAGAGCCTCAAAATGGCCTACAAAAAAAGACTATCTTAGTCAGGGAATATTGTGTCTCTCAACTGATTGAATTACAAAAGATGTTCAAAAGATCAATGAAACATCCTCTCAAAGCTTGGCTCATGGGATTGTAGGCTATGAGAAAAGATGAGATCAATCTGTGTGCTATAGAAGTGGGAAAGTAGGTCATGCACTTATTTATACCTCCTTGAAATACAGGCTATGAAATCTGAGAGAAATTACTTCCTGATGGACTGGCTCACAGGAAGCATTGGGGATGCTTGGTTATCACAAGCAGAGGTATCATGCAGACTGGAAGATGATGAAGGAAGGATGGGGTTTTCCTGATAAAACATATATGAGAGAAACTGGGCTGTGCTTACAGAAGAGTTCAAACATAAAATGATTGATTCACCAGAGACTTCAGGACGGGTGGTTTGCCATTAGTGCCTTTGCAGAGCTCCATGGGAGAATATGAACTTGTAGAAACAACTAACATTTTAAGGAAAGGAGATATATATATATCCATATCGTTATATTTCCTAAATGTAAACCAGTCATTCTGTATAGCTAGCATATATGTTTTCAGGAATGACCATTTGATATTGAGTATCCAACTGGTGTGCTCTTCCCTGGGCAGGACTATTTCCTTAAGTCTGAGAAAGTTCTATGGAAAAAGAGAAGAGGTTCATAATACCCAGCCATTAAACAATGGCTGGACAAGCTGAAACTTATAGCATTAACAAGGCCCTTCCACTTCCAAAGGTAAATAGGTGTAAGAAGAACTGAAGAAATGAGACACTCTGTTCCATTCAGCTGCAAACAAGTCATGAAGACACATTCAGACTTCTAGTCCTCATGAGTCACCCATTCTAATGTGAGCCTTAGTGATGTCACACATTAGAGTTATTCATATTCCTATAAGTAATCCCATGCCAATACTCCTGTGTTAACCTCCATAAACTCATTAATTTGAGGGAATAGGAATCACAATCTTCCCTAGGAGGCAGACAGATATAGAAAGGGGAACTGATAAGTAATACAAATGGCCAACTTCTAGCTTCCTTTTATTTTCTGTACTGAGATAGAGGCTTAGTAGGTTTTTCTTCCACCAGCAGGCTGCCACTTCCAGCTGTATGGTTCAGGACAGACAGGTATGTTCACAGTCAATCCTGAACAAGGTCACCAGAAGCTGCAGGTGATCACAGCTCTTGTGAGTGAGCAATGGCTGTGTCACAGCAGTTCCCTCATGCTCAGTCAGGACACTCAGGACCCACTTCCAGGATGTTTCCTATGCCTAGGGGAAGTGGTTGATCTACAGGTCCCATTTAGGAATGAGCATTCATGGTCATTTCACATTTTGACGTTAGGAGGTTGTGCATTTGCTGCTGCATAACACAGAAAGAGAACCTCTGTCCAAGACTGAGAGCTGAAGAGATATATTTGTAAAACAATATTTACAAAGCCATTGCTATTACACTAAGTAACAATATAGCATCACCTAAAGGGCTATGTCCTGTCAAGCCAGTGTCTTTTGACCAGATACACAGTAGCAGGTACTAATTCCTTCCTATAGTGCAGGCCTCACCACATCAGAAGGAAGTTAATTACACAATAACTCTCATGACACTATTACAACAGTGATTTTCTCATATTCTCTATGCTACCACTCAAGTTATATTTTCTTATGCTGAAATAAAAATCTTAATTTCATGAGATCCTATTTGTTGATTTTTGTTCTCATTTACTATTGGACAAGAGTCCTACTCAGAAAATCCTTACCTGTGCTTTGAAGTGGGAGTATTTTCTCCTCTGGGTCCTTTAGCATTTTCAGGGTATCAGGTCTATGACACATTTGGTGCAGAACTTGTGTATGGTAGAAGACAGAGAGCAGAGTTTCATTTTCTGTATGCTGAAAACAATTTTCACAATTAGTATATCTGAGACAGTATCTCAAATGCCAACAAATATATGAAATACAAATATGGGTGCAAAGTTAAACTAGGTACTCACAAGTACATTCTCCTTACAAAATGGAACACTTTGAGGGAACCAGCCAGGCACTAATATGAGGTCAAGCTTTGACCACTCAGAATAATGCATAGCAACCATTTCTATTAGAATAAGTTTTCAGCAGGACTTATAGCCTGGCTCAAATTCTATAGATTCTGTGGTCATTTTCTTGGGTCCCCAGACCCATATGCCATATTAGTAAAATAATATTTAAATCATCCAAAATTCCATCTTTAAGTGTCTTTTAATTGATTACGTTTTTCATCAAATCTAGTTTTTGAAATGCTGCAAAGGAGGTGGAAAAAGAACATATATGCTAACATTCCAGGCACTGTGGATGCTATAATGATGGTTATGAATGAAATTTAACATAGACATGCCCCTGTAACACTCCTAGGTGTGCATACAAAATGAACTACACTGAATCCCTATATATGTAAGGTTAAGTTTGTGTGTAATTTTTATCACTGCACTGCCTGATGATTCAGGGAATGAGCTCAGATAACCACCATTATATGGATGACTAATGACAACACAATATGCATATATAATACGAGATCATTCAAAAAATATTATTTAAACTTCATAAGGGATTTCTTAGCATTTCATTAGTTTTAGTCACTGAAAGTTAAAGTGTGCCTAAATTCCATCACCATATTGCCCTTCATGTATTTAATTAAGAGAGGTTTACAAAAGTCTTGAATTCCACCATAACAAAAGACAGAAATTTTGGCACAAATACTCTGTAAAATATAAACTAGTATTTGGCTCAGCTGACAAAACACACAGTGGATGAGCTTCAGAGGTCTGGCAGCTTTCTGGCAAGTTTAGCAAGGAAGGAGCTCTGAGTTTAGTAGCTCTTGGGACTTTGGTGACTGAAAAGCAGCTATTATTTTTTTTAAAAGGTGTCTAAATAACAAGCTAGGTGAGGGGATAAATAGAATGATCAACTGAAGCCAAAACCAGACACAAAAGACATTTTGGACAGAAACAGTGAACTTAAAATAATCAAGATAGAAGACTCAAAGTAACCATGCAACTGCATTAAACTTAAAGGTCTAGATGGCAGAAATCACCAGAGAAGATAAACAACCACACAGGATTTCACTCTATGATGAATAGAAAACAAATGTATGGGCAGAGTGTCCAAGTAATGAGGCAGGAAAAGGCAGAATTAAAACGCCCTAGTACCGATGCTACTACCAAAGTAAACCACTGAACAGTAAGTTTTACTACGGAAAGTATGTATTATGAATAACACAAATATTATAATATACATCTGTGTGGTAAAAGTGATCAATTTTCCAGGCAGACAGAACACTCTACTTAAAAAGTATTAAACTATGAATCCTCCAACCTGGATGAGAAAGTGGATGGAAACTGACAAATCCACAATTACAGTTGGAGATGGGAGTTGACAGAATAAAAGAAGGGAATGTCCAACAGCTTCCCTTGCAGAGATTCATTGTGTAATGGGATGTTAGTCAGGTTAAAGGCCCCTGGTTTTCGGTACACCATCAAGACTAGACCTGCATGATACACAACAGCTCCCAATACCACTAAGATGATGGAGAGATGATGGAGAGGTGGGGAAGACAGGGCTGGGGAGCAAAGTGCTTTATTGTTTTCTTCTTCTTTTTTTTATTGTTTATTTTTATTCCTTTTTTGCTTTCCTTTGTGGCGGGACTCTACAAGAGTTGTGGTAGATATGAAGGGACTGGGAGAGGATTAGGATTAGAGCATATGGTATGAAATTCCCAAAGAATCAATAAAAAATATATAGGTAAAAAATTGACTTTCACTTTCTACCATTTGTTAACATGAACTAAACAATAATAAGCTGTCAAGTAAATAAGGTTTAAACTTTTAAAAAACATGAACATATTGAATAATTCAGTGCAGTTTTGACATAGGGACAGAAGCTCCTATATAACAGGGCTTCAAGATGTTGTATTTGGAATAGAAAATCCCATTTAACTCCTGGTTTATCCACATGATAAGATTTGGCAATAAGGAAAATTTAAATTATAACCAAATTAAGTTCTTTTACTATAAAAAGAGAAAAGAATGAGAAGCAGAGAAAGTCATTAAGGACAAGAAGAACATGAACACTGCTGTCAATCAATTTCACCTAACAGACATTTACAGAAAACCTCCTCAAAAGACAGCTTAAGAAAACATTTCCAGAACACACAAGTCACACAACATACTCCATGATACAAGCTACTAAACATGTTTAAATAAACAAAGAACCAGATATAAAGTGATGTGTGCAATCTGACTACAGGGAAATCAAAACACAAGTTAATAACAGACATCCTGGACATTCACAGCGGGCATCACGGCCTCATGAGAACTGGGCTGTGAGGAGTCTCCAGGCTCGGAGAAGACTGCCTCACTAGACCTGGTCTATGAGGAGACAGCTGTCAAGAAGGCAGGTTTGTCTTCACCTCAGCCTCACCAGAACCGGGGCTGTGAGGAAGTCCAGAGTCTGAGGAGACTGCCCTCACTAGAATGAACTCCATAGACCTCCTCCACAAAGGCTCAGCAGCTCCTCAGCATTTCCTTAAAGTCCTCAAGTCTGAGCATGCTCAATGTACCAGGAAGAAAGACCAAGGTGGAATGGGGGAGGTTAGAGTCTCTGCCTGGATGCTCATTGGGCCGGACAGCTACAGGGGCGGGCTTAAGCCTCAATGCCATTTATGATTGGATGTGTTGCATGTGGCTCTATTTGGAGGCTGGCATTTTCTGGTGGGATGTGGCTTTGTTGGGAAAGGTCTGTGGTGTCTCAAAGGGACAGATAGTGTGGAGCCTCTCAAAACTGGGGTCTGCACATCGCAGACCTCAAGCTCAGCACAGGACATGTAGGATGGACAGGCCTCTGTTGTCTGCTCATAATTTACAGAGGGAGGCCTTGTGGCCAGAGCTGCACACCTACCATCCCATAGTTCTTGTTCTGTCTCACCTTGCCTCATCTTACCTGACCTAGCCTCACATCCTCTTACCTTAGCAGAAAACCTCTTTGGCCCTCTGGGAGGCCAGCAGATAGCACTGCTTTATTGCAAAGAGGAGAAAATTAAAATGACAACCAGATAGTCTGTTTCTCAAAATCACACAGCTGCTTATATGGGACAGGGACCCTAGGCGAGTCAATTCCAAAGACAGCTAGATTAGAGTTGACTTCTCTTACGCAGAACTGACTGTGTTTAGTCCCAGCGAGGAAGTGATACCCAATAATGTTGACATTGTATCAGGTCATCAGCTTGGCATTCCTGTGACTCAGCATGGACAGGGAGCTTGCATCAGCGGGACTGCACCCTTATCATTCACCTGGCCATGTGATTTGGTAAACAGTGGGCATGTAAAATGACTTAGTAGCTCATGGCTGAGAAATAACAAAAGCATGTGTGTGTGTGATTTTATGATTTTTAAGATAAGAACTGTCATGCAGAAGGCAAAGGAGGAAAACAGTTTGTGTCCAGGAAAACAGATTTTATTGTAGTCTTACTGGGAGGCTTCTCAAGTTGTGCCTCCTCTGTCTTCCATCAGGGTCACCCTTGATCCTGAAGGTTGTAATAATGATAATCTGCACTGGTAACTGGCGCTGGTTACTGTGAGGAAAGTTTATGGCCACGACGAACCCCGGTATTAGTGTTAGAGCTTTATAGGGAGCAAGAGGGTTAGGGGGGAACAAGAGAAGCAGGTCCGGGGAAGGAGAGAGAGAGAGAGAGATGGTGTGGGATGGGGGTGAAGAGAAAATAGAACAGACCGAGAGGAGGTGGGGTCTGTGTCCAGTTCTTAAGGTGCAGATGAATTTACAGAGCTACACCACACATGCTAGATTGTGTGACCACGCCGCGCATACAAAATCACCGTTGCACACTGATGCTTTAGACATAAGACCCCAGACCATAGTGTAGCTCCTGCACTGTGCATGTGCGGTCATGCAGCTGGAGCACAGCAAAATCTCAACAAAGGTGTTGTTGAATCAGTTGCCAAGATATAGAAATTATTTGGGTTGGGATACTTTTGAAAGGAAGTAGCAAGTTCTACCTTCATCAAAGTATCTATCTATAGCTTTGTTCCTGCAAACTTCCACTCAATATCAGTAAGAGCCTATGAAAGATACAAGCGCAAGGTTTGAGACAGGAAACTAGGAAATAGACCTATGTTTCATTTTAAGCTCTGCAGTTGCTTCCAGAGAGAGCAATCTGGCATTAGCTATATAAAGTCCAATTACATGTACCTTATAAATGCAAGTACATACAGCTGACCATCCAGTTTGAGAAATATATTTTATTTGGTATGGTGGTGCATATTTCCAAAGCTACCATCCTGGGAAGCTAAGGCAGGAGGATCATTAATTTGAAATTGGTCTTAGTGTGAGTGCTCTTCAGCATTAAAAAGTATAAAATTATTAAATTCAACATAAATGGTATTTTTCAATTTGTTAATAAAATGAGAATGCATACATTAATGAGATAAGTGTTGTTTTCTTATTTCTATTTATAATTTAATGTAATATTGAATGAGATACTATTATCAATTGAATGCTGTAAATCTATATATTATCAAAGTTAAGTTATGGGACACTAAAAGAATTGTTCCTCAAAAGAATTTAATACCCAGTCTATTTCTGAGTTCATAACATTACATTCCAAATTCAGGATGTTGCTCATTGGAACACCAGGTTTTGTGTTTTCTCCTCTGGATTGCCTATTTGCTATGGCCTTGTATGTTTTCACTATTGGAATTAAAATAGACACTACTACTGAAAGGGAAAAATCAGTAGCCCTCTTGAGACACGCTCTCTTGCCCCCTCCTCTAAAGGTATTTGCTGACCAGCAGTTTTAGAGCCCACCAGAGATTGAACTTATGGGAAAATAGGACTGAAACAATAAATCTGAGTGTATATATCCTGGGCTCAGCAAAAACAGGACACAGGGAGTAAAATTTATGTCTCTGTAGATACCCTGCATCCTGTTAGTCATTAGTAACCTCATAGTTACCTTATAGTTCAGCCAGTAACTTCAAAGAACCATAGA
The DNA here is from genome assembly GCA_949786405.1 of Onychomys arenicola. NCBI lineage: Eukaryota > Metazoa > Chordata > Mammalia > Rodentia > Cricetidae > Onychomys > Onychomys arenicola. The sequence goes on from CATKUM010000077.1 coordinate 986,614, forward strand.
CCTCTTATCCAAATTAAGATATGAAACCCTCTGTACATAAACTTTTCCTATACAAACCCCTTAAAGTGAGTGCTCAGGGCCACCCTCCTCTACCCGCTGTGTTGAGTGTTGGACACAGACCAAGCCTGGGCTTGCTTTGCTATTAATAAACCAATGTGTGCTTGCATCGGATATCAGCTCTTTGGTGGTCTTCCTCAGGGATATTCCAACACGGGCACAACATTTGGGGGTTCATCCTGGACCCTCTGCTGCCCCCAGACCCTGATCTGAGGGTTTCCTAACTGTCCAATAAGTTTCTGTGTGTCTTTGTTTGTCCTTGTCTTTATGTGACTCTGTACGTCTATTTTCTGAGGCACCTAGATCTGTGAATGGTCCAGTAATGGTCAATGCTGATAGCAGCTAGTGGGATGTACTGGAACCAGGATCAGAGGATTCCAGAAGAAATTCTGGACCCTGTTAATGGGGCTGTGGCAGCCCCCAAGTTCTGATTAACTGAGGACAGAGATTCTGGAAGGTTTTTGGAGTGACTGTGCCTGGAAGCTTGCTCCCTCCAGAGCACAACAAGCTGTCATTGTTCTTGGAACTTTGTTAGTTGAACTCTGGACCCTCCCACCTATACCTCCTGAGCAATGTGCTGCTGACAAACATGCTTCACTACACCTGGTATCTTGACCCTCAATGAGTATATGTGGGTGCATCAACATCAACCCACCCAGGTGTAAACTTTCATCAATTTCTAGACATTACTCTCAAGCAATTATTTCATAACTCCCTGACTCTTCCCTTATCAGTGATACAAAACTCCTTTCAGAAAAGAAGGAAAACTGTATTCTGAGGAGAAAAGACCAATGCTCAAATACTCCCCAAGCTCCCAGGCAAGGATGAATCGCAGCAGTGCTATACTGTAAAATCCTAGACCTTTGGAGCACACACAGAAGACCTCAGAGAGAGTCCTGGCCTCCAGTCTGGGAGGCATTCAGGGAGTCACTCTAAGGATCCCTGTTCTCTGGCTCGGATACCTGTTGACTCAGGCTCTGGCTTTGATCAGCCTTCAGATGCACACCTAAGTTCTGCCTTATTGTACCTGCAACTCAACCCATGCCGCACTCAGAGGAGTGTGTCAGTTTTCCCACAAGCTTCTCAGGGCTTTGCCTGCTAGGAGGCATGGTGTTCTCTGCAGGCAGCATGCCTGGTGAGTACTAACCTCACATTTGGTTGCTATCTTCCAGCAAAAGGTGGTGTAAGGGGCCGTGCCTTCAAGACTCCTCTCAGAGGGGCAGGCTTCCAGCCATACAGGGAAAGCACTAAACTTGCTACCTTCTACATGCCTGGAATCTCCAAACACTGATAAACAGGTGTGAGGCATCAGGCTCAGGGAAGCATATCTACTGCTGTTCTGGCGAATATAGCTTGTTCCATACATGATTCACCTGGCTGTAAAATTGTAGCTAGGTCACACATGGACATTTCTTCCACTGCAATTATTCACCCAGCATGTCCCTAAAGACCACTAACCAGGAAAACTCATTCAATCACATTTTCTTCTACTCATGGTGACTCCCAGCTTGCATGCTTTATCAAGTAATCAGTTCATTCATTCAGTTCCATTGGGGGCACTGAAATCACAGGTTCTTTAGATTCCCAGCTAAGCCTCTTACTACACTGGGATGGAAATGACATGTGGACAGTACCCTCACCAACATCCTTTTATTTTGGTTTCATTTTGAATTAGCTTACCAAGAGTGGATGGTCAAAAGGCTTCTTCTGACATCTTTAGTTTTTGTTAACTCACCCTTGCACAGTTTACCCTCCCCACCCCACTCTCCCATACCAGCCTGCCACCAGCCCCACCTATGCTCTCCCCATGGCTCCTCCCTCTCTCTCTTCCATCCTCTCCAAATTCCTCCCTTAGCCAATACTTTCCTGCTGCCTCTGCAATCTCTGGTTCCCATCTTCTCCTCTCCATCTCCAGATCAACTTTGTCACGTTATTTAGAAGTGGGTTTGTACTGTGGTACTAGTGATTTTGAAGTCAGAGTTTTAAATTTGCATACCCATGTGGTCTTCATTCATCATGGTCTGTTATTCCTTGTTCTCCTTTTCTGTTCTTGATCCAGCTGGGATCTGCTGTTCCCCTAAGCTCTCTTTCCCTCGAAACTTGCCCTTCATTATTCCCACTGTCGTCTAGGTTGTTCATGTAGATCTCATCAATTTCTCTGTCATTGGCGATCCCTGTGTCTTTCTTACTGTCCTGTTTTTTAGGTAGCCCCCCTGGAGTTGTGAGTAGCTGTCTAGTCATCTTTGTTTTACATCTAGTGTCCTACTATGGGGGAGTACATACCATGTTTGTCTTGCTGAGCCTGGGTTACCTAATGAATTATGAAACAAAAGCTGTGGAGCCCCCAACTGGATCAGGCCCTCTGGATAAGTGAGCCAATTGAATAGCTTGACCTGTTTGGGAGGCACCCAGGCAGTGGGACCCAGTCCTGTCCTTAGTGCTTGAGCTGGCTGTTTGGAACCTGGGGCATATTTGGGGACACTTTGCTCAGCCTGGAAGGAGAGGACTGGACCTGCCAGGAATGAATCTACCAGGTTGACCTGAATCCCCAGGGGACTCTTGGCTCTGGAGGAGATGGAAATGGAGGCAAGGGGCTGGGGGAAGGTAGGGGTGGGAGCAGGAGGGGGGAGGACAGGGGACCCCATGGCTGATATGTAAAATCAAAACAAAAATATAATAAAAAAGTTGCATACCCATTGAATGAAACAAGTCAATGTAACAACTGCAAAGGACAGATGACAGTATCAAATACAACATTAGTGTAGTAGAAACCTTAGGCCTGGAACTGACCAGTGATGCCTCAATAAGCACTAACAAGTGAAGACATGTGGATAGTGGGGTTCACAGTGTGACTCTCACTGTCACACTCGGTCACTGCAGCTTCCACAAGGAAACCTTTAAGTCTTCCCTTTTTAACTTTATCTTATGTTTTCTTTTTATTCTCTTAAATTTTGTTTTGTTTGGGAAGGTGTAAGAGTGGAGGGCCAATGTGAAAGGATGGGGACATAAATGTGATCAAGATACTGATGTAAAAGATACATAGAATGAATATATAAATGGATAAATAACTCAGTAGAGAGATAAATAAATAAATAGATGAAATAAATAAATGAGCATACAGGGTAAAAAGCACATTCTCACCCTCAAGACTGGATGAAATTTAGACATTTTTAAGAAAACAGATACAACTAAGTTTAACGTGTAATGTGTGACAAGCTTGTCCCAAAAGACAAGGATCACTGTTTTCTTTCATATGTAAAATCTTAAGGTCATAGGGGTCAGAACATGAACAACAGAACACTAAATACATGGAATAGGACAGTGGTCTTCCTGGGATCGTTCACAATGTATTTGGGAGGGGCTGGTCACCTCTACCGTCACAGACTTTCTAGAAGGCTGCACAGAGTCCCAGTTGGTTTGGAATCCAGAAACCTGCAGTTCTCTGTTCTCCATTAACCAGGGCATATAAACAAAGTTCAGTGGCCTAAATCCACCCCAAAGTGGTTTTGACAAGTAACAAAATCACTGTGGGACCCATGAGTGAGAGTAGACATGGAAGTCAGCAGACAAGCAGACAGGATCTGGGTGACAGGTTAGTAGAACTAGAAGCTCCTATCTAGACTATGTGACTTCATGCACTGCCTCTGTGACTAGAGTCCTTAAAGTGAGAGCCCTGCCTTCAACATCCCAAGACAGTCACCAGCTGTCTCAGTGACCCACCTTGAGACCTCAGCTGTGATCTCATGGCTCAAATGGAAAGAACTCAATCAATCAGACCAGGTAGCCAATCTGGACTCTCCTGATTGGTCAGGTTGAAGTCATGGGATTTGTGCTTGGACTGAAGGTGTGCATCCTGTGAAAAGGGGTTAGAGAGTAGCCTTTGCATTCTCTGTGCCTTGTTTCCAAGGATGTATCAGCTAGGACATACCTCCTCCAGCCCACTGACTTGGGTCCCCTGAAGAATTCATGACAGCAGTTCTCACCTCCAGGTATCTGTACAGTGGGAGATATAGACTTTGATTCTGAAGTTTAGATTTGGTCTTTGCTGCAGTTTGTAGTCCATCCTGGATGGCAGTACCTTCAGTTCAATCCCTGACCCTGTCAGGATGAAAGAAGCACAGAACTTGTCTCCTTTCCCTCAAATGTTTGGAGGAATTTACCATTGAAGCTGAATATACAGTACATGAAGCCAGGCGATATTGGTGAAATTATTAAGGCCACTCCACATAGTTAAAAGGGAGGTTTACTTTGTGGGGTAATTTACAAATGAAGGGGTAGGTTGCAGGATCTGGCAAAGGTATAACGCTGTCCAGCGGTGTTCTAGAAAGACTTCCTCTCGATCCTGCCTTCCTCCTCTGCCCCGCCTTGTGTGCGTGACCATTACCAAGGCCTCCATGGGGTTTGGAACTCCAGGCCAATGCTGGGATGGCTATCCACTACATCTCCCCATTTTGTCTAAATAAGAAAGTTCTAATCTAATACAAGTCTATATACAAAGAGATGGTTATCAAATATTGTCCAGGAATAATGAGGGATAATGACTTAGATAAGTTGGAATTACAATAAGTGCAAACAATATCAAGCAAAAAACACATAGTAAAATCCAGGGAAGTCTAGGGCATGGGTAGGTGGAATGTTACAAAGATCATTCCAAACGGTGTCCTATCCTAAAGAACCTGAGTCTAATACTTAATATATTCTATCTAAAATATTATATATGTGTATATAGTAAGTTGTAACTATAACTGTTAATCTCCAACCTCATCAAAGACCTGAGAAGGAATATAATAATACCTGAGAAATGGGAGATGGAAGCAAGCAACTTTCGGGAGTCTTGCAAGAGTAGACAGAGACAGCTAGCAGCCTAGACAGTCACCTAATGTTTCTCAGTATCAAAGAAGAGGGAAGCCTGAGACCTGTTGTCTGTCCTTTTGACACAGGCAGCCCTTTTAGATGTCATGGAACCCTGGTCCCACAGGAACCATGAGGGATGTAGGCATTCATTGGGTCGATGCTACAACAGTGCAGGGGCAGCAGTGAGGGGAAGGATGGAGAAGATGGTAGCTGAGACCCAATAACTGGAGGATGGATACTGGAACTCATAGACCTAACACATCATTACACAGGACACAAATTTCCCACCAGGATCCTTCCTGTGGCACTACACCATACCAAGACTGTAGTTCAAGTAGACCATTTCACTTTCCCCAAATAAAACCTGAAAGAATAAAGAAAGTGCCTCTCTTAAGGACTTTAACAAACAGGACTTACTCTGCACTGAGAAGGATGAGATCCTGTGACCAATAGTGCTGCATCTTTCTCCTGCTACACCCAGATCTGTAGGAAAGACAGGATGCTATTTCCAAGGCAGCATCCTACTTGTGTACCTTGAAATATGCTACGAAGATCTGAGCAGGCCCTCGCCTCCTCATTGTTGACCATTCCTAGCTCCCTCCTTCTCTGCAATTCAGGGAAGGTTCAGTCCTACCCTAGAATGTCTAAGGTACTTGTCACAGGTCAACACACACATCCTTTTCATGTTACTTTGTTGACAGGAAGTTCCTCAGGACAGAAACTACTCCTTATTCTACACTACCTCTCATGTCCACTATTCCTGTACCAAAACTATTTCCCAACTAGTCCCCTTTATCTCCTTCACCCATCTCCATTCTCCAGAGGATTTACACAGGTCTTGCTGTTCTTTCCAAAAGGCAGTCACAGAGTAAGTTGGAGGGTTAAAGTGACCAAGATGATGAGCAGCCTACATTGGTATAAAAATCATTCCCAGTGGTAGAGACTGATGTTTCCCATGGAGGGTGTTTGTCCTACAAGCACAACCAAAGCTAGGAAGGTCATGGGGTCCATGTGCCTTAGGACCCTCTTGGTCTCACAACAGTTCTGAAGCTGGATGAGGTTAGAGATGCAAAGTGGCCGTTCAGACCCAATAGCTGGAGGATGAATGCAGGCAGGAGCCTGTTGCCCTGGGTTGGAGGGAGCTGGCACTCTGGAGATCAGTTCTGGCTCACTTCTGTGGCAGTCACTCCTCACCAGCTCTGGAATTCTATTGGGCCATTTCAGTTTCCACACTTCAAAGCAGAAAAAAAAATGAAAGCATCTCTATTAGTAACTTTGGCAGACAAAAGTTCTTTGCCATATTTCTCTTCCTGATTCCTCCATTCTGACCCTTTGCCCCTTTAGACAAACTCTCCTCCCTTCCTTCCCACCCTGTGGTCCCCATGCTAGGCTGTCTGCTTTTTCCTCAAAATTCCAGGACTTTATATGAACAGAAGATGTGCAATTTGTCATCTAATGTACCACATATCTGATATCCTGGGCCCTCTGAGTGGGTACAACTTTTCATTTAAAAAGAATATTGAAATAGCATATTGAATATACAATAGGAATTCATCTGTGTGGCCCAACCTACTGTTCTCCATGTAGGTCTCCACTGTCCTATCTTTTCCTCGAAGCCCCTGATGCAGGGGTTCAGGGCTTACCTTGGGTTGGGCAGGCAGCAGCAACAGCAGCACAGTGCTCTCAGTGCATGGGAAATTCTCTTCTTCACAAGTTTCCAGACCCTGAATGGCCTGGATCCAGATGTTGTGGGTGCCACCTGGGGCTGGTCACTGGGAATGTCTGGCTCCTGGCATGAATCTTCTTCAGAGAAGCCCAGGTTCAGAAATACTGTGGGTGTAGAATCCAAGACTGATTCAGGGGAGGAGAGATTGCCTGACAAGGGGTCAACAGCATTCCTGTTGACTGCAAGGTCCTCTGTAGCAGTGTTGATGACATCAGCCATAAGAACATCTTTGGCTGAGACTCTGTTGTCTGAACAGGGCTGCTTGTCTGGGAAGGAGTATGTGTGGGGCATGGTGTGGCTTCTGCACATTTGACCTCTTTCTTCCACACTCTCCTCCTTAAACTGACTCTTGCCAGCTTGTGTACTGGTTGTAAATGTTGGTTCACTGGCTCTCCTCATCAAGGGGAGAGGGGGATGAACAGGACCTGAAGGGCTGCTAGTTAACCAGGGCATCTGATCTTGCTGATGGCAGTCCCCACAAATCAGCTGGTATTTGAGAATGTTACATGTAGCCATTATCTTCTTGCCTGTGAGTTAGGGATGGCACAATCTCCTCACAGGTATAGCCCATGCTGCACATAGTCTCCATGACCCTGGGCAGGATTTCTTTGGTGGCAGGCAGTGCATTTTCTTGAATGTGGCCCAGCCATGTTCTTTCCACAAGCTGACACATTGTAAATCGATACCAGATAGGGACCATGAGTAGTCGGACAATGATGATATGATAGGGTTTTGACAGATGGTAGGGAATGGGACACACTGTGGTGGTGATGAGCCTGTGCATACCTTCAAGGGTTTCTGCCATGTATGGAAATTGTCCTGTGACCAGGACATATAGGATAATACCCAAGCTCCACATGTCACCTGCCAGTCCATCATAGGGTTTTCTTGCCAAGATCTCTGGAGCCCAATAGAGCAACTAACCATAGATCTCCTGCAACATCTGCCCCTCTGTGATTTCAATTGCCATACCAAAGTCACAAAGCTTTGTGTTTCCTGCTGCATCAACTAGGATGTTTTCTAATTTGATATCATGGTGTGCGATGTGTCTCTGGAATAGGCAGAGTGCTGGAGAGATCCCCAGAAATCCACAATGATACATCCTCTGTAGACTGCTGGCAATGGTCCAGAGAAAGCCTGATCTGACCTAGTCTGGTGATGCAAACACCCTAACAGTCATGCTGGAACTCTCATCCAATAACTGATGGAAGTGGGTGCAGAGATCCTCAGCCAGGCCCCAGGTGCAGCTCCAGGTGTCCAACTGTCGAGGAAGAGGAGGGATTGTAAGAGTGTGAATTGTTGAGACCAAGATTGTAAAAAGGACAGGGACAAATAGCCAAATGAATGGAAGTACATGAATTATGAACCAAAGGCTGTTGAGCCCCCAGCTGGATCAGGCCTTCTGGATAAGTGAGACAACTGAATAGCTTGAACTGTTTTGGAGTCACACAGGCAGTGAGACACAGACCTGTCCTTAGTGCATGAGCTGGCTGTTTGGAACCTTGGGCTTGCACAGGGATACTTTGCTCAGCCTGGAAGGAGGGGACTAGACCTGCCTGTTCTGAATCCACCAGATTTAAATGAATCCCCTGGGGAGTCTTGGCCCTGGAGGAGATGGGAATGGAGGGGAGGGGCTGGAGGGAAGGAGGGGGTGGGGGTGGGAGCAGGGAGGACAGGAGAACCCATGGCTGATGTGTAAAATTAAAACACAAATATAATAATAAGAAGAAGAAAAAAAAAAGTAATTATTTCTGTATAGGAACTTTATAACTTCAAAGCAATCATCACTTACTATTTCAAGGAGTTATTTTATGCATTCTTTCTGATTTGATTTTTGTAACACCTGAAGTTAGGATTTCTTTCTATTCCTTTTACTTCCTTTTCTTGTTTTACTGAATTAGACAGCAATTCAAGTACAATATTGCAAATCATTAACAAGAGGAAACATATTTTCTTCATGCCTTAAAATTGCTTTTTATTTCTCATTACATTTATTTACTTGTGTACTATGAGAGGGTGTCACGATCAGAATAAAACTGACACTGTAATTTCATTTATTTATTTATTTGTTGTGATCTTGGGAGTCAAACTCAAGGCCTGGTACATTTTAGGCAACTTCTCTGCCACTGAGCTACATTCCCAGACATCAGATAATGAACTTTTTGTGACTCACATTTTTTAAGTTTATAACTTTCTTATGTTTCTGTTTTCCCTTTTTTTTTCTTGTAACAATATCTTTGCACAATAAACAGAAATGGTTGTAATGTGGAAAAAAAAGGAAAATGAGGTGAAATGATGAAAAAACACTTACAGACAAAAATCAAAACCCAAACCAAAGATGTAAATAAAGCAATGAATAGATACCAAATGAAAAAAGCCCAAACTGAAAACTTGGAAAATACACTCACTCAGTCAAGATCCAACAGGCTTTGAAAAGTCCAAATCTAGCAGAAACTCTCTCACCAACCAACTGCTTCTCTGAAATGAAAAGATAAAATCCAGCCCCAGGTGGTGCCCTTTTATTGGCTGATACCTAGCTTACATTACTAGGACTTCATGTGATGTCACATGCAATGGTCCGATCAATGCCTGTAAAATCCACAGTGATTTCTAACATTTGTCTCTCACATTCTTGTCTCCAGCCACTCTACTAATAGTTTTTTCGTGGTCATGTTCTAATATTTGGCAAAGATCTACTTACAAGAGGTAGAGTTTATTAAACTTCAGATTTATAGAAACACAAGTCAACCCAATGGGAGGAAATAATGGCATGGACATCAGCAGAGTTGTCCAGTTGGTTATATGGCATTTGTAATCTTGATATTCTCTGATATGTCCTTGACCTATCCAAGTAGCTCTAGTCCAATCTTAAGGATGTGTCTCTAGTCAGAAGTGTCAAGTTACATTTTAGGTGCCCTGATTGATATAGTAAATCTGTGGTTCGTTCTTCTTGACTTTCATCAGGGTAACTGCATCTAAACAGGCCAGTGTCCATGCATGACTAT